>JACEGR010002305.1:0-133150 GCA_014170235.1 Listronotus bonariensis | reverse complement strand
GGGTGGCTCGAATTCGACGCTCATCATTGGGATTTCGGAAACCGTAAGAGATGCAGGATCGGTTAAATGGAGGCAAAGTTGCGCAATTTGATGCTCAATAAAATGCCGTTTGCGTTTTAAAGAATTCCAGTACTTCCGAAGATATTCGGAAAAAACCGGAATTTTCAATTTTGGTTTCTATTGTTTCCTGGCTATATTTGTTAAGATAACTCAAAATGAAAAACACGTTTTCATGGCCACTTTTTCTGCTCTATAATTCAGTGTGATTAAATATTAAATCTGACGTTTCGGCTTCTGGCGACCATCATCAACTTAATTTTTTAAATACGGACCTGATATTTTTTCCAATTTAATTAAATCCTTTCATCACTCTTAAAACACTATATATCGCCACTTTGATATTTGCTGACGTTTCGTACAGATAATTCCATCACCAGAATATTGCATATTTATTTAACCATAATACGGCCCTGAACTACATTTTTAGGTAAAAAGGTAAAAAAAAAGAATAAACTTATTACATATTCATAATGTTTTATTGCAACTCATTGACATCTAACAGCGGAAATTACTTTATTAACAGAAACTAACCAGCAGGTACGAATTCAAGGGAGAACTTCATTTAATGTATGGATTGGTATGTGGAGGAACAAAATTATTGGACCTTTCGTTTACGAAGGGACCTTAACTTCCGAACGATATCTAAATTTGATTAGGAATGATGTCTTAGACGCCCTAGATAATCAACCTTTGGCAGTATTTCAAGAAATATGGTGGCAGCAAGACGGAGCTCCTGCCCACAATGGAAGGGAAGTAGCTCAATTCCTTTACCATATATTTCCTAATAAATGGTTTTGCAAGATGGCCCGCTAGGAGCCCAGATCTTAGTCCCCTAGATTATTTCCTTTGGGGATATCTTAAGAACCGTTTATTTAAAAATGCACCTCACGACCTTTAAGTACTACGACAAAATTTGATAAGGGAGTTGCTGCCATTCCTGCGAGAACAATTAATCGAGCTGTATTAAAAATACAAAGCAAAGCAAGAAAATGCATTGAGGCGGAAGGTTATCTCTTTGAACACCTATAATAGTGATTAAATTATGTTTATATTTAATATGGGCATCAAGATAGTATTACAAATTGTTTATGTAAGCTGATTTGTTGTCTACCTTTTTGTATCTTATGTCTAATATTCATGAAATTTTCGGTTAATAAAGTAATTTCCGCTGTTAGATATCAATGAGTTGCAATAAAAGATTACGAATATGTAATAAGTTTATTCTTTTTTACCTTCTTACCTAAAAATGTAGTTCAGGGCCGTATTATGGTAAAATAAATATGTAATATTCTGGTGATGGAATTTTCTGTACGAAACGTCGGCAAATATCAAAGTGGCGATATATAGTGTTTTAAGAGTGATGAAAGGATTTAATTAAATTGAAAAAATATCAGGTCCGTATTTAAAAAATTAAGTTGATGATGGTCGCCAGAAGCCGAAACGTCAGATTCAATATTTAATCACACTGAATTATAGAGCAGAAAAAGTGGCCATGAAAACGTGTTTTTCATTTTGAGTTATCTTAACAAATATAGCCAGGAAACAATAGAAACCAAAATTGAAAATTCCGGTTTTTTCGAATATCTTCGGAAGTACTCGGAATTTTTTAAAACGCAAAACGGCATTTTATTGAGCATCAAATTGCGCAACTTTGCCTCCATTTAACCGATCCTGTATCTCTTACGGTTTCCGAAATCCCAATGATGAGCGTCGAATTCGAGCCACCCTGTACATAACCTTGAAAGATCCATATACCTCATGTCGTAATATTAGATCAGTTTAAAGGTTATTATCTAGAAATGGGATTTTGCTCTTAGGAGAGCTAAATATCTTATTAAGTCAGATAAGCTAATTAGGACCTTAAATGCACACTTTGATTTAATCCTTATCAGCGGAAATGCCATGTGTGCGTGAACCCTGTCTGAATATGTTTGATGAAGTTGTGTATGACCTGAATTATGAAGATATAAAATTAGTCTATGGATAGCTTTGCATTAATTTAATTTGTGTCTATTTTTTGGTAGTAATAAATATTTTTCCTTTGGACAGATTTTTTTTATTCTATAAAAACGCCACCATTAAAGCACCTTACACCGTTACGCATATTTTTTTTTTTTCAAACTTTGATTGTAAGGGCTGGTATTTAAGGGCTAAGGGGGCGTTTATAAATTATGTAAGGGAGGTTTTTCAATTTTTGAAATTTGAATGGATGGTATATGAGCAGGACTTTTATATTTTTGACATATCAATAACAACTTTAAATGTGTATAAGGCAGCATATTGGAAAACATCCTTTTAAAGCTCCTGACGAGTACTTTATAACCCTGAAATAGTCACTACTTTTCTACTAACAAATGGTGGTACTATTATAATCACCTGCATATCTAATTTGAATGGTCGTACAGCGTGCAAACTTGTTCATTTTCAAAGAGAGAGAAAGGGGGGGAGCGTAATGGAACGGACAGAGTAACAAAATTTAAAGGACAACAAAGGTTACAAATAGATAATTACTTCTTTACTAAAAAAAAAAATCTTTTTTGCATGAAGAACCCAAAAAACAAGAAAAACGTCTTCAAACTTAGAAACGTTACTTCACAACCTTGATCTGTAAAAACCCTTAAAATTTTTTTAACATTCCTGGGGTGGGGGTAATTATTAATTATCCTCTCTACCCCCTCTCTTATATATATATATATATATATATATATATATATATATATATATATATATGTCAGTGACCTGATACAACTTGTTCTAAGTTCTGAGGCTTTTATGAATTACAATTTTTGCTGGTTGCTGTTTACCTACCTACTATTCACCTATACTACCTAAATCTGTAAACTCAGTCACCCAAACACAATGTTTTCCTTTTGAATATCTTTTTTATGTTTTATGTTTCCCAAAAACCAACTGAATGTTTCAGATATTTCACGAAAGGTTTAAATATTTTATTGTTTAAATTAAGTGAACAAATGAAAACAATGGTTTATAAAAAGCCTCAATCGCTTCCATAAAAAAAAAACTTTATGCTTTTATAAAATAAATTATTTCATGACGTGATGAAAGGGCGATAAAGAAACAAAAACTTAATAAATGGTAGCTGGAAATGAACGAATACAAAAACCAATGTAGTGTTGCCTAAATAATTTTCATAAAAATCAAATAAATCTACATTCATATTTTTTATGGCAATTTCGGTACTAAACTTAATAGCGTGTTACCAGGTAATGGTGTTATACCCCACACTGATAAACTTTTTAGTAATATCTATACAGTAGGGATATTAAAAGAGTTCTCCCCACTTTATTTTTGGAATGGACAGAGACAAGATTGAGACGAGCAAATAATGTAAATAAATTATCCGAGAGAGAGATAGCTGCTGGGCCTTCCTTGTCTGTCTTCAAGGAAGGTAAACGCAGATGGCGCGTGAGTCGACTTTATCGTTTGCCCGCCAAATTCAAATTATATAGCTGTGCTATTTTTGCCCTTAATATTAGGAACTTGTTTTTGTTTCCTATTAATATAAAATATTGGGGTTTAGTGTGATTACACACACCTAATTAAAAATGTCATTTATTTGGTTTTTATCAATGACCTTTATCCTGTGTGAATAGTCTAAGGTTTTTATAAACATTTTTCTTACAGATAACCATGTCAATATTACCCTAAATTATCTGTTGAAAAGCACAAATTTAATATATACACTGTGATCACTAATAAAAGTCAATATTCAAAGTCCAATTAAAGGTAAAAAACCACGAAACACACAATAAATCACAGAAAATGTAAACAAACTGTCCAAACAAATCGGCCATTCAAAAATATCAAACACAAATATCGAATAACATTTCGGCGTGACTGCCTGCGGCAACGTTTGTCAAGTTAAAAATATTCGATTCATGGTATATATTCTTTCTCTTAATTAGATGCGAGCCAAAAAGGACATTAAAGTTTACATGTAGAAATTGTAAACAACTTGGCAACCAGGCAAAGCGATGATTGCTCCATCTACGATAACCTGCCATGATGAAAGATAAAGACATATTTATTGGAACTTGCGTTAAACCAGAAAGGGATAAATACAATGGACAAATTGTTAAGACCAGTAACTCGTCTCATTGTTGTCTCTGGAATGGATAAGATATCGAGATTGGGTGAAATTTGGGTAAGCAGGTGTCACTTACAGGCCCGACGAGAGGGCGTTGAAGGCAGTACAATTTACCGGGCCCCGGCGTAAAGGGGGAACCGTGTGGGATAAAGAACGTAAATAGTGTTAAAGACAATGCCAGGAATAAAGGTTTGTAATAGGTAAGGACCTTTTTGTTTGGTTGCTCTTTAACTTTTTTTTATATTTTCTTTAAGGGGCCCAAATAATTTGTGGTGGCTTTTTGTACACTCCTTTAGGACACTACCAGGTGGCCTAGATAAAGCGTAAAGATATGCAGGGGAAACTTTTGTATGGAATAAAATATTTTTTTGCAATATTTTAAAAACGGTTGCTCGTAGCGATATTTATCGAGTATACCTTATTTGTGCAAAAATATGGGATAATACAAATTTGACAGACTGTCCACGGATAAAGTTAACAAGAGGACAAATGGACCAAAAATTTCATTTTTCGAAAAAAAGTAATTCTTTATAAAAATGTTTGCTTGTAAAAAATGGAATTTACGAAGAAGGTGATTTTGTATACAGGGGTCGCAAAACTTAAAAACATGATTTTTCTCCAAGAGTAAACTACCTGTAATAATCATTTTTTAGCAAAAGAAATATTTATTTAGAATCATGTTTGCAATCGATACAATAATAAAATGTTTTATTGAAATCTATAATTTGACAAAAACCGGCGTTAATAGTTGAAAAATTGTGTTTTGTAGGAATTTGGAGAAGGCAGGTGTTTAAGCAAATTATGAAAGTTTTTAGGTAATTTTACAAAAAAAAAAAAAAATTATTAATTCTTGATTACTTTGAAATTTTTATGAATCTTTTTGATACCTCTGACACTTTAATAAAGTTATTTAAAATATTATTCTAAATAATTTTTTTAAATAATATTTGCCCCGAAAATGAAAAATAAAGGTAGTTTACTTTTGTAGAAAAATCATGGTTTTTAAGTTTTTGTGAACCCTGTATTCAAATACAGCATTTTCTTTTCATGAATCCCATTTTTTTAACAAGCAAAATTTTTTATGAAGTATGACTTTTTTCTAAAAATGAAATTTTTGGTCCATTTGTCCTCTTGTTAACCCCATCCGTGGACAGTTTGTGTAATATATACCAAGGCAAAAAAAGTTATGACACTTTGAACCTAAGCAAAGGACTGCATTAGCATATTTCGATTTTTCACATACACACACACACACAGTACTAAATTTTCTACAAAAAGTTCCTATAACAAATAAAATATTTAAAATAAACTAAAATAAAATAAAATAAATAATTTGACACCCTGTATCATGCAAACGATCAACTATTTGACTAAGTTAAATTGCGTTAGATCGTTGTATTTTAGTCCAAGGAATTCGTGGCAGCATTTTGTACAGACCTTTTAGAGACACCCTGTATAAGCTATTTATAAAATGCAAATTTTTTAAAACTTTTAATAGCCTGTATTTCAAAAATGAAGCTACTCCGGCTGATGTTCATAGAAACTTTTTTCATAAAATAAGTCAAACTTTAAAGTTTTACACTGTAGTTAGAGAACGCTTTGTATTTAAGAGAAATTTTTGTATACAATATACAAAACATAAATGCTTTTTTGTTTTCCTAAATTTCCACAGAGTAATAAATTTTTAAATGTTAAAAGGACAAATATACATTGCGTGAAAATTTTCTTGTTTTTCTGCATGTAGAGTATAAATTTGTCATTTTGGCTTTTTACGTCATTTTTTATTGTCTCGATGATTTAAGTAAACAAAGGGACTAAGTTGCTTAATAGAATTGTGCACGTTATTCACATTAAAAAAGTTATTTCTTTGAACCAACACATAACGAATATTTGTTAGCTTCTGGTGTAATTTAACTTTCTTGAATTAAGGGAGACTATAAGTATGCTTTAAAAAGCGGCGGCTTTTATAAAAAAAACACAATTTTTTTTAAATTTAAGTATACCGGGTGTCCAGTAACTCAGTCGAGAAAGTTTAAGGGGTGATTTAACAATGAAAATTGGGAGAAAATTGTATATGAACATATTCCCAAACGTCTTCGTTTTGAACTACGCTGTATTATACATTTTTAAAAATATTGTTTTTTATAATAATTTTTATACCAATTCGAATATTTTTTAAAAATTGGGGGACGCCTCTTATGAATTAGATGGCAGGTTTTAGCATACAGGAAGAAAAATTTTACGTGGGTCGTCCATAGGGAATTAAGGTAGTTATTTTTTATAAAAAAATGGTGCGCCACTGCATTTCTAAAAAAATACTTGAAAAAATCCCACTTCGTTTGGAACGAATTTGACTTTTTTCTTTGATATGCGGTTTTTGGGTAAATAAATAAAAATCATTCCTCGGTATGGTCGAATCCTTATCTAATTAAAGAATAAATAATGGTGATTTTTACGGCAAAATTGGATAAAAGCCATATAAAATAATAATAATCAAAGAGAAAAAGACATACGATCAAATTTGTTCCAAACAGAGGGGGGATTTAAAAAATATTTTTATTTTAGAAAAATGCGGGGGCGTACTTCCTTTTTCTTAAAGAATATTTACCTTAAACCCCTTATAGTCAATCCTGGTAAAAATATTTTTTTCTTGTATGCCAAAAAATATTTTAAATATCTAAATTGGTAAAAAGCTATTATAAAAAATTATTATAATATTTAACACCCCGTATATGTTCAAATAAAGTTTGTTTGTAGTATTGCAATATTGGATTAAAAAAAAAAAAAAATACTAGCCAACCTGTGGAATTTTTGCCGTAAAAGTGTAAAATATCAGTAGATACTAAGCTAAGTGGCGTAGATAAATTAAAAACTATATTTACTATTTTCTAGACTTGAATATCCATACTTCCAAATCTAAAAAGGATAAACATATCAAATGTGGTATTTTTTAAAGATTTTTCAAATATCTTTATAATGGCTTTATAATATACAGGGTTTTTCATTTAAATATGCTAGTCTACTATCAAACTCCTGAGGAGGATAAGGTCTTGGTCAATCACATGTGGACTTTTTTTCAAGCTCTTTGATTGATTTTTCAAATGGTTATTAAATATCAAGGATGTTCCATTAAAAAAATCATATTTCACTCTGTACCTCAAAAATTAGTTTGCTTTTTTGCCTAATAACAATGTTACTAATGGTGAACACTTAGACCTTAGACCTTAGAATCGGGCTGGGATACCCCAAGCACTGAAGCCGCTCGGCTTTTTTTGCCCTTTTGGGTCTTCCACCTATGTCCGACCACCGCCCCCCTCCCTAGGTGGTGCGGTGCATCCCTAGAGGCTTATTGTACCTTGACCCTACTTCTTCTCATTCACACCCCATTCATTCCAAAACTTGGATGGTTGCTGTTCGGTCCTTTTGCTGGCACCCAAGCATCGGGTGTCTAGTAGTCGGTCACCCATCCAAGTTATGGCCGTGCTCCACGCTGCTTAGCTCCGGTGACCGTCTCTGCCAATCTTACCAGTGCAGGAACAAGCGCGGCTATTTTATTTACAACCATATTTTTTTTTATTTAACTTTGTTTTGTTTTTATAAAAAATGTGTCAACCTTATAAAATGATTTAAAATTTGTCGCCACTACACATTTATCGCGGTTGGAGGTGTCATGGAGGTGTCTAAAATATCAGAAAAGATGTTCAGTACGCAGCTTTTTAAATTTTTGAGACGAGTGACGGGGTATTGTGCACACTGTATTTTTACGTCTGGGTGATGTCAACCAGATGGGACCTACAGCTTAACGTGGGTTCCAAACCACGGTCCTATGCGCGACAACTTAAGATCACGTCCCCACCCAGGGGGACATCTGACCTTCAACTGTAAGGACGGCATGTCTACGGTAACGCAGGACACGACAAAGTGTATTCCAGCGCTGTAGTCCTTACTGGCTAGGAGCGTCGATACATTTTGCACTTTTTCCACCTGTTGTTGGGCTAACCACTAAATTTCTGAGCGAACTTATGAATAAATATTTGACTGGAGCAGCATTCCAATCCACCCACGCGTCGGTTGTGAGCTCAACGACCCAGCGCTTTAACACACCAGGCCATCACCCGAATTGGTCGGCATGTTGGTATGGATATTCTGCATAATATTTTTTCTATCTAAATAAGAAGGTAGAGAAAAATCTATCAATAAAAACCTAGAATGCTAAAGCTTAAAATTTTACTATTCTGTCTAACCTAAAGAACTAACCAGAACTAAAATTAAATATTTCTCAGGAGAAAAAATTTGATCATAAACACTAAAATAATGAGAAGCGCTGTTGGGAGTGCTGGTGCTGGTGCTGGATCGATCTATACGAAATTATTTTAGAAACAAATTTAAGAGAAATTTTTGTATACAATATACAAAACATAAATGCTTTTTGTTTTCCTAAATTTCCACAGAGTAATAAATTTTTAAATGTTAAAAGGACAAATATACATTGCGTGAAAATTTTCTTGTTTTTCTGCATGTAGAGTATAAATTTGTCATTTTGGCTTTTTACGTCATTTTTATTGTCTCGATGATTTAAGTAAACAAAGGGACTAAGTTGCTTAATAGAATTGTGCACGTTATTCACATTAAAAAAGTTATTTCTTTGAACCAACACATAACGAATATTTGTTAGCTTCTGGTGTAATTTAACTTTCTTGAATTAAGGGAGACTATAAGTATGCTTTAAAAAGCGGCGGCTTTTATAAAAAAAACACAATTTTTTTTAAATTTAAGTATACCGGGTGTCCAGTAACTCAGTCGAGAAAGTTTAAGGGGTGATTTAACAATGAAAATTGGGAGAAAATTGTATATGAACATATTCCCAAACGTCTTCGTTTTGAACTACGCTGTATTATACATTTTTAAAAATATTGTTTTTTATAATAATTTTTATACCAATTCGAATACTTTTTAAAAATTGGGGGACGCCTCTTATGAATTAGATGGCAGGTTTTAGCATACAGGAAGAAAAATTTTACGTGGGTCGTCCATAGGGAATTAAGGTAGTTATTTTTTATAAAAAAATGGTGCGCCACTGCATTTCTAAAAAAAATACTTGAAAAAATCCCACTTCGTTTGGAACGAATTTGACTTTTTTCTTTGATATGCGGTTTTTGGGTAAATAAATAAAAATCATTCCTCGGTATGGTCGAATCCTTATCTAATTAAAGAATAAATAATGGTGATTTTTACGGCAAAATTGGATAAAAGCCATATAAAATAATAATAATCAAAGAGAAAAAGACATACGATCAAATTTGTTCCAAACAGAGGGGGGATTTAAAAATATTTTTATTTTAGAAAAATGCGGGGGCGTACTTCCTTTTTCTTAAAGAATATTTACCTTAAACCCCTTATAGTCAATCCTGGTAAAAATATTTTTTCTTGTATGCCAAAAAATATTTTAAATATCTAAATTGGTAAAAAGCTATTATAAAAAATTATTATAATATTTAACACCCCGTATATGTTCAAATAAAGTTTGTTTGTAGTATTGCAATATTGGATTAAAAAAAAAAAAAATACTAGCCAACCTGTGGAATTTTTGCCGTAAAGTGTAAAATATCAGTAGATACTAAGCTAAGTGGCGTAGATAAATTAAAAACTATATTTACTATTTTCTAGACTTGAATATCCATACTTCCAAATCTAAAAAGGATAAACATATCAAATGTGGTATTTTTTAAAGATTTTTCAAATATCTTTATAATGGCTTTATAATATACAGGGTTTTTCATTTAAATATGCTAGTCTACTATCAAACTCCTGAGGAGGATAAGGTCTTGGTCAATCACATGTGGACTTTTTTCAAAGCTCTTTGATTGATTTTTCAAATGGTTATTAAATATCAAGGATGTTCCATTAAAAAAATCATATTTCACTCTGTACCTCAAAAATTAGTTTGCTTTTTTGCCTAATAACAATGTTACTAATGGTGAACACTTAGACCTTAGACCTTAGAATCGGGCTGGGATACCCCAAGCACTGAAGCCGCTCGGCTTTTTTTGCCCTTTTGGGTCTTCCACCTATGTCCGACCACCGCCCCCCTCCCTAGGTGGTGCGGTGCATCCCTAGAGGCTTATTGTACCTTGACCCTACTTCTTCTCATTCACACCCCATTCATTCCAAAACTTGGATGGTTGCTGTTCGGTCCTTTTGCTGGCACCCAAGCATCGGGTGTCTAGTAGTCGGTCACCCATCCAAGTTATGGCCGTGCTCCACGCTGCTTAGCTCCGGTGACCGTCTCTGCCAATCTTACCAGTGCAGGAACAAGCGCGGCTATTTTATTTACAACCATATTTTTTTTTATTTAACTTTGTTTTTTTTTATAAAAAATGTGTCAACCTTATAAAATGATTTAAAATTTGTCGCCACTACACATTTATCGCGGTTGGAGGTGTCATGGAGGTGTCTAAAATATCAGAAAAGATGTTCAGTACGCAGCTTTTTAAATTTTTGAGACGAGTGACGGGGTATTGTGCACACTGTATTTTTACGTCTGGGTGATGTCAACCAGATGGGACCTACAGCTTAACGTGGGTTCCAAACCACGGTCCTATGCGCGACAACTTAAGATCACGTCCCCACCCAGGGGGACATCTGACCCTTCCAACTGGGTAAGGACGGCATGTCTACGGTAACGCAGGACACGACAAAGTGTATTCCAGCGCTGTAGTCCTTACTGGCTAGGAGCGTCGATACATTTTGCACTTTTTCCACCTGTTGTTGGGCTAACCACTAAATTTCTGAGCGAACTTATGAATAAATATTTCGGAGCAGGATTCCAATCCACCCACGTCGGTTGTGAGCTCAACGACCCAGCGCTTTCACACACCAGGCCATCACCCGAATTGGTCGGCATTTGGTATGGATATTCTGAATAATATTTTTTCTATCTAAATAAGAAGGTAGAGAAAAATCTATCAATAAAAACCTAGAATGTTAAAGCTTAAAATTTTACTATTCTGTCTAACCTAAAGAACTAACCAGAACTAAAATTAAATATTTCTCAGGAAAAAAATTTGATCATAAACACTAAAATAATGAGAAGCGCTGTTGGGAGTGCTGGTGCTGGTGCTGGATCGATCAATACGAAATTATTTTAGAAACAATCCAAGAAATTCCAATTACAATAATGGACTTGATTTCATGGGGACAAATCTTAAAATAATAAAATGCGACTTTTTGCGCTATAATTTATGTTATATTAACCATAAAAAAATTGATTTGTTTTTGTTATTAAATGTTTAACAGTGTACAAAAAAATTGTCAAAAAACTTTCAAGATTTCATATATCTATCACAAAGAACAAAATAAATATACGGGGGTCTATTAACTCTACCAAAAACTTTATCCAACTAAAAATAGAAACAAAACTATATAAATATATGCCCCAACAGTATACAAGTGCAACTATAGGGTGTTGTACTTGTATTCTGCATTTTACGATTGTTGCTAACATGTTTTCAATATTCTGCTGGAACAAACCTATTGTTCCATGTCTTTTCGCTGTGTTACACAAAGTTATATAGCGCATAAAGATTATGTTTGTGGAGAGCACTAGCGTACATCTTTCTTTTAGTACTGCTAAATACACAATTACCGCATCGATATTCCGATATGTGTAAAAATCTGGTATTATACGTTACCAGAAACGGGACCGACACCGGAACCGGTTTCGCCGATTTGTATGAAAAAGCCCTATCAGAGGGGATCACGGAATGATCAAAACAAATTATTACCCCAAAGAAGTCAGAAAAGCACAAAAAAAGGTCTTCAGGTATAAAAACCAAACCAACCTCTATTTCATGCTTTTATTGACGCTTTTATATACAACAGGGTATTTCCTAACTACGGTACAAAACTTAAGGGTGTAATTTTTTATGTTTTTTTTATATAAAAAAGTTCCTATAAACATATGCTTCATTTCGTTAAAGTTTTTTTAAAAAACTCGGCATTTTTAGATATCTTAAAAACCATGTAACCATGTAATGATTTATATGAAGTTTGGTAAACTTATTTATCGTTTTAAGGCGCTTGTAAAGGTCTACCTAGATTAAGATTATTGGATCCAGTAGCGTTTCAGTGGGCTCCACAGTCTATATTATTGAGAAAAATTGTACGTTACGAACTTTTTAAACTTTAAATATTTATTTTCCGATTAAGCATTTAAATATGCAATTTTTCAGTCTCCTGTATTTTCTTTGTACCTAGCATTGTTTTTAAAAAACAAAAATAATAATAAGCCATTTTAATTTTTTATCAAAAAGTACCCATGGACAATATGATAAAAAAACGGCAATTTAATTATTTTCTTAAAATAAATAAGCAGTTAGGTATTTCAAAGTAAATCGACATTTTTACCTAGGTCACAATGGTTTATTTTTAAATTTTGGATTTTATTATATTTTGTTTATAGATGCTTCTTTGAATGACTTAAAAGGATTTTTTTTCAGAAAACGAAGATAAGATACAAAAAAATATATAGGAGACTGAAATGTTACATTTTACCTGCTAAGTTATAAATAAAAAATATAAAAGTTTTATAAAAACTTAGCGGCGAATTTTTTCTTTAATAATATTGGCTGTTGTGACCGCTGAGACGCTACTAAAACTAATATTTTTAAACACATTTTAAGATATTTATAAATGATCAAATTTTTAAAAAAACTTTAACGCCCTGTATCTTAGAAATAAAGGAAGTACAGATATATGTTAATGGAAACTTTTTTCTTAAAAAAGACATATAAAATCACCTTCTAAATTTCGTACCGAAGTTAGGAAACACAATGTATGGGAAATTGCATAATTTTCTTTGATTTGACACCAAATTTTCCGGTGGATTTTTTTGCTCCGGGGTGGAGGTGGGAATGTCCCCCTGGGTCACTCCCTGAATTGTGGTAGATATAAAGCTGTTTTTATTTATTTTACGCATACCGAATATCAAAACAAAAGACAAAGGGGGACAAATTTATTAACTATTTTTTTAAAATTAACTTACTGATTCAGTTCTTTTTATACAAGTTTAATAAAAGTCAAATATGTATTTATTAGTAGCGTTTGAGTGTTTCAAGCAATATGCAAAGCTGACTATAACGCAAAATAAACAAAATGTCTTTAATAAGATATCAAAGCTTGAAAAATAAACTGGATATCTGGAAATGTTTTCACCTAACGTAACGAAATGTAAATAAAATTTTATTCTATTCCACATTTCGTATAGTTTGATTTCTACAGGGAATATCTGCTTGTGACAAGTCTGACATTATTACAGACTAGAATTTATTTTGCTCCAGTGTATAAAAAACTATTTATTTTACTTCAAATGGAAAAACATACTTGATTGATATTTTAAACACATATATTTTTTAATTTGCAGTTTTTAGTTTTTAAGGTTAAAATAAAACATATTAACAAGGGCAATATAGAAAATATAGTTATTTTGCTAAATAAGATATTTTAATTCCTGGAAGCCGTTCAAAATAATGAAAATCTCATAGTTGTAGACACCACAAACTTTTGAAGTTTAAATATACGATCTAATCAAACTTGATGAATAAGTTATTAAGTTAAGGGTTGCATGAGAATAAACCTAAAGGGATTTACAAAGGAACCTGTTTTTAATTTGTAGAGGCTGAATTAAAAGAGTTGCTTGAACAGCGTGCTGTAAGTATACCGGGTGGTACGTCACCAAGCAGAACTTAGGAAATCCCATGTACATTTTAGGGGGTTTAATTACAATTTTACAAAAAAGAGTAAAATATCTTTTTAAAGAGACCAATATGACAAACCCTCGTGACAAGTTGGCGGCCACCTTTCAGGAGACACGCTTTACATGTACAAAAAACTAAGCTATGACTTAAAAAGAAAATAAAAAATCCTTAACTGTTTTGCACCCTCAGGTGATAAAATATAAATAAGAATGTTTTTCTTTTTGTCTCTTATCTCATTTTGATTTCTTTGGGGAACCAAAGCGGTATTACGCGTTTAAATTTATTTTTATATACCTAGTTGTAAAATTTTCTTAATTTTTCTATGCATGACAGGACATTTTATTTTAGTGTCTTCAGACTACAACAGAATTTTTTAAACTATCCGTTTTGTTAAAAAAAAAAACGAAATAAGGTAATTGTCTAGAAAGTGGCGGCAACTCCCGATTTTGACAAAATTTGGTATACAGGTTTTTTTTGGCGCTTAGTCACAAATCTAAAATATTATTTTTCTCGGAAACGTTTTATTTCGAGATATTCATTATCAAAGTTGAAAATCAAACTAACTCAATTTTAACTATATTTCTCCTTCTTTTTGAAAACAATTCTTGATTTTAAGTGAGGGTGGTACACATTATTTGTTTTTTTTTAATCAAATAAATTGCAAAGGTTCCATCTATAAACACAGCAAGCCATGCATGCAACTGTTCTGACGCATTTGCCATAACTTGTAACTATTGAAAGTAAAGCTATTCAACTTAATTCAAAACAGTGTAAAATACGCAGAAAAATAAGGTTTTAAAAGGTGAAATACAAATATGGTGGTCCCCTTAAGTTTAGAATCAAGCGTTGTGTGCAAAAAGAAGGGAAATTATAGTGAAAATTGAGTTAGTTTGATTTTTAACTTTGATGATGAATATTTCGGAGAACGAAACGTTTCCGAAATAAAAAAATTCAGATTCGTAATCAGCGACCCAAAAACCCCGTCATACCAGATTTCGTCAAAATCGGTGTTGCCGCAACTTTTTAGACAATTACCCTAAATAATAATAATATTTTGAGCGTTTCTTGTAATTACCCACATACGCGTTTGTGGGTAATGTATTTCATAAATTAAGAATACAGTCTGATTCATAAAGAAGTATTAAAAGGAGAGGTACCCTACCATATTTTTGCATAAAATTACCATTTGGACTGATTTTTGTTAAAGGGTAATAAATGTCATATGATTTAATAAAAGAATACATTGGCGTGCACTCGTTTTTTAAATTATCTGGTCTTTGTCAGTAAAAAATGCCACGTCAACTATCTAAAATTTAAATGGCTCAAGAAGTCTACAGAATACAGGAAGAATTATTATTTACTTGCAGTTTTTATTTGCTTTAAATTTAATTTATTTAAATTAATGTTGATACTCAACGCTAATGCTTTAATTTATTGAAAACCGGCACTGAGGCATCTCTGAACAGTTAGTTTTAGAAACCGGTTTACCAATAATATTAAAAAGGTTTATATTTATCTAATCCTTGTACGCCTATTTTATGAATATAGTTGTAAGTTTTCTATTAATAATTATTGGTAAGGTAAGCCCCGTTTATTAGTTTTAAATTGTTTGGTTTTTTCTTCCTTTAGTTTGTTTCAGGTGATGTGCTAGTTCAATGGAATGTAAAGGGCTGAAAAGCAACAGCTTGCTTTAATTATCATTATAGCCTTAATTATTTGTCAATTTTTAAATAATTCTTACAATTTTTTCTCATTTTTATAGTTTTTTTTATGCGACATTGTTTTTCTTGGGACAATATTTAAAGTTAACTAATGAATCGTTTCAAAATTTTTGGTTCTTTTACTAAAGATGCGTTAAAAACAAAATCATAATTCCATTTTTTACAGCTTGAATATATTCAAAACACATCTTTTAGACGTGCGAACTCTCTGAAAAATATGGCTGCCCCAAATAGTTGAAATGAATATATCAATAAAACATATTCCGAGGCTTTTTTCCAATAAATAAAAAATAAACCTAAGTAAAAAATTTAAACAAATCTTTATAAAACAGCTCCAGCAAGGGATAAAACCATTATCACATTCTCTTTCCGTTTCTATGTTCTCTTTAAAATATGTTTATATCTATCAGAATTCCCTTTTCCTGCCAGCACATTCAATCACCCCTTTCCCCTAAAAACAATTACCTTTTGAAAGCGCCTCAACTGACGCGTGATTGGTTCTCGATTATACTGCTGTTATTTCTATTTCAACACGTCTGTTCGGCACTGAGGTATCTCTGGGGATCTTGAAATCCACAGTTATTCCCCCTGGATCATATGAAACCTTAATGGTTTTTGCGGGATACAAAGTCTCTCCGATAGCTTTCACTTTATTGAAGGTAGGCGGCTAGGATAAAACCGAATTTACCGTAGGTCTTCAAGTGTAAATCTTTTTTAGACGTGTAGCAGTGGTCAATAATTAATTTTTACGATTTAAGACGGGTTTACGGAATTGCTGGTATAATCATTAAAACCTTGAAGTTTTGTACAAAGTTATTAAATTGGTCAGTTATAATTTTTAGCGGAATATAAAAACTTTGTGTTCCAAATATGTTTATTATATTATTATTACTTACAAAACATTAACTGCATGCTTTTTTTCGTGGCCTCTAGGATGAGTTGTGTAATGTTTTTTTTTTTAATTTTTCTAAGATATTTATTTTTGTAGTCTATTCTACCACTGATGAATAAAAATGGAAGACTTACAAAAAGAAAAAAATTCAAAGTATTAGGCTAATAAATTTTATTATGACATAACAAACCAGACAAAACTAAAGTTAATTTGGATAAAATGGGAAAAAATACAACTGGAATCTAAATCGTTTATAATTAAGTACACTTTCAGCTAGGATTACTAATTTTATACCAAGAAATGACTGCTTGAGGTTTCATTTCAAAACTCCAATGATAAGTAACAAAAGAATATATACTAGTGATGTCAAGGCCTTTTAGTTCGGAACCAGAAATGTAAGCTTCCTCTTTAAATCTAAAGAAAATTAAGTTATAAATAATTTTTTTTATCTATATCCGTTATAAATGTTCCCATTTTATTTATTAGGTTGTAGTAAATTTATCTTTATACCAGTACCTTTTTGTTTATGATACGCATTAATTTATTATTTTCACAATATTAAAATTTTTGATTTGCCTTTTTGTATATTTTCTGCAGTATTTGTAAACAAATAAAAAGCAGTTTTCGTAATACAATAAAAATAATTTAGCTTAAGTATTGTCAACATGTAACTATTATATTAATTTAGTAAAATAAAAAAAATGGGCAGTCATCTAAATTTAAAAACAAAAATAAATATTACTATTATATATTTTTTAGAATACGCAGTGTGTCTCTTAAAGGTGTGAAAAAAAGCTCCAATAAATTCCCGAGGCTAAATTATGACAATCTAAGCTAACTTACTAACTCACCAACTATTCACCAATTTACTACTAACCACTAAAAGTGGATGATTTCGGAGATACAGGGTAATAAAAACTTGTCCGGCTTTTAGTTTTGTTATAAATCATTTTGTTAATAATAGGTGTATTGCCACAAATTTCGGCTGTGGGGAGTTTCGGGAGATTCTCGATTATACTGTTGTTATTTCTATTTCAACACGTCTGTTCGGCACTGAGGTATCTCTGGGGATCTTGAAATCCACAGTTATTCTCCCTGGATCATATGAAACCTTAATGATTTTTGCGGGATACAAAGTCTCTTCGATAGCTTTCACTTTATTGAAAATAGGCGGCTTGGATTAAACCGAATTTAACGTAGGTCTTCAAGTGTAAATCTTTTTTAGACGTGTAGCAGTGGTCAATAATTAATTTTTACGATTTTAGATGGGTTTACGAAATTGCTGGTATAATCATTAAAACCTCGAAGTTTTGTACAAAGTGGTCAGTTATAATTTTTAGCGGAAAATAAAAACTTTTGTTTCAAATATGTTTATTATATTAGTATTACTAATAAAATTTTAACTGCATCCTGTTTTTCGTGGCCTCTAGGATCAATTGTGTAATGTTTTTTTTATTTTTTTTTAACTAAAAATATTTATTTTTGTAGTCTATTCTACCACTGATGAATAGAAAAGGAAGTCTCACAAGAAAAATTCAAAGTATTAGGCTAATAAATTTTATTATGACATAACAAACCAGACAAAACTAAAGTTAATTTGGAAAAAATGCGAAAAAATACAACTTGAATCTAGATAGTTTATAATAAAGTAACTTTTAGCTAGGATACTAATTTTATACCAAGAAAAGAGTACCCGAGGTTTTATTTGAAAACTCCAATGATAAGTAACAAAAGAATAAATAGAGTGATGTCAAAGACCTTTTAGTTTGGAATCAGAAATGTAAGCTTCCTCTTTAAATCTGAAGAAAAATTAAGTAAATATATTTTTATTATTTTCACAATATAAAAATTTTTGATTTGCATTTTTTGTATATTTTCTGCAGTATTTGTGAACAAATAAAAAGCTGTTTTCGTAATACAAAAAATAATTTAGCTTACACATTGTTAACATGTAACTATTATGTTAAGTAAAAATAAAAAAAAATGGACAGTCATCTAATTTTAAAAACAAAAATAAATATTATTTTTATATATTTTTAGAATACGCAGAGTGTCTCTTAAAGGTGTGAAAAAAGCTACAATAAATTCCCGAGGCTAAACTATGACAATCTAAGCCAACTTACTAACTTACCAACTTACCAATTTACTACTAACCCCTAAAAGTGGATGATTTCGGAGATACACGGTAATAAAAACTTGTTCTGCTTTTAGTTTTGTTATAAATTATTTTGTTAATAATAGGTGTATTGCCACAAATTTCGGCTGTGGGGAGTTTCGGAAGGTTCTCGATTATACTGTTGTTATTTCTATTTCAACATGTCAGTTCGGCACTAAGATATCTTTGGAAATCTTAAAATCCACAGTTATTCCCCCTGGATCATATGAAACCCTAATGGTTTTTGCGGGATACAAAGTCTCTCCGATAGCTTTTACTTTATTTTAGGCGGCTAAAATAAAACCGAATTTACCGTTAGTGTTTAAGTAGTCTTTTAGACGTTTAACAGTGGTCAATAATTAACCTTTGATTTAAATGGCTTTACGAAATTGCTGGTATAATCTTTAAAATCCTGTAGTTTGGTGCAGAATTATTAAATTGGTCGATTATAATTTTTTACCAGAATAGAAAAAACCTTTGTTTTATACTCTGTTTACTATAAATTGAAAAATACAGCTAAACAAAAAATGTTTTTTATTGGTTTATAACTAATGTAACCGGGGTTAATTACTGGGTATTCATTACCATTTTATAGTGACCAAAGTATAAATATGTTTATTATATTATTATTAGTCATTAAACTTTAAAAGTTGTATTTTTTTCTTACCCAATTTTTACTGCCTGGTATTTTTATGGCTTCTAGGATTACTATTTTTTTTATATTTAAAGATATTTATTTTTGTAGTCTTTTTACCACTAAGGAAGAAGACAGGAAACCTACTAAAAACAACAGAACATCTAAAATATTTAGCTAATAAATTTTCTTATGACATTACAAACCAAACAAGACTAAAGTTGATGAAAAAAAACGAAAAAAAAAAGAAGTTTAACTCTAGGACGTTTATACTCGTAATAAAGTACACTTTCAGTTGGGATTACCAATTATTAACTAAGAAATGAGTGCCTGGGATTTAAAAACAAAACTCTATTGCTTAATAAAAAGAAATAAAAACAAGTGATGTCAAGGCCTACTTAGTTCAATATCAAAAAAGTAAGCTTCATATATAAATATAGACATTTCATAAATATCTCTTTTATAAGGTTACTTATCAAAAAATTTGGCCGTGTTTTTACTGGAAAAAATTAAAAAGCCGTTTTAAATAGTATTTAAAAATGACGTTAATATAAATGTGGTAAAAAATCGTAAAAAGTATTAACTAATAATATTTAACCTTACTTTTCCTGTTGCCTGTTGCAGTTCGCAAGTTGTTTATTTTTTGGTTATTTAACTATTTTTCCTTTTTTCCTTTATTACAAAAAAAATTGCCTTCGTATTTGTTACATTCACAACTACAAATGTCACCAGATTACTTGTAATCGTTTCCTTTTAGGTGGTCTCGGTTCTTTGTAGCGTTCTCTGACCTATTTACCAAAAAAATGTAATATTCTTAAACCGTACTTATTTGTTTATGATAGGCATAAATTTTACTATTTTCGCAATATAAAAAGTTTCGATATGTATTTATTCGAATAATTTTTTCAATATTTGCGGACAAATAGAAAGTCTTTTGGTAATAACAATAAATGTAAGTTAGCTAAGGTGTTGTTATGATGTAACTTTTATATTTAATAAAATAAAAAATATAAAAAATGGGAAATACATATAATTAAAAAAATTAATATTATATTGACATATTTTAAAATATATAATAATTAATAAAACAACAGCTTATATTCTTATTAGAATTTATTTTATTAAGCTACTCAATATAATATTTACACTGGCCAACATATTATAAAATGTTCAAGAAATTTTTTAATTTATAATATTATACAACATTAAATAATTGAATAATTTTTTATCACAAGTAGATTCATTAAACATTCATACATCTTTTAGACCCTAATATAATTATCTAGTTTACTCTTTGTCAATTTACAAAAACTACGTTTTTGGGTAAAAATCTTTTAAAATGTTTAATACTATATGAATTATTTAAAACATGATTAAACTTTGCAAAAAAAAACATATTTTTGTGGTATCTTTAGTATCCTTACTCAATTTGTATGTTTCTCTGGTGCTAGTAAATCTAGCTTGCTTAAGCTTGTCTTATATCTGCTAAAAATAAGTCTTACATACAAGCAATAAGAATTGATTTAGCTTTAGAAGTAGTTTTGGGAAATTAAATATATCTTAATTATTCTTTAAATTATTAAAATTAAGACTTAATTAAATTATTTCTTAATTAACTTACTATTTTTTCTATATACATAAGATTTGTTTACATTTAAAAGTGCGTTATAAATTGACAAAGGGCGCATTACATTTTGTTTCCTCTTATCAAAACTAAAAATAGTATTTTAGAAAAAGCATATATTTATTTAAATTATCAATTAATGGGAAATATAAAAATTTAATTCTTTTAAATATTTACACATAATTTTCTCTCAGTTCTGTGCTTAAAAGACAATAACTATATTTTTTTACGTATATGTTTTTTGATAGTAACAAAACGTAATCGTGGATACTGGAAAACCTGTTACCATTTTGGATTGACTTGCTTATATATTACAAAGTGTTTAACAAATGCATTTAAAAAGGTGTTAGATATACCTACTGTCATCTTATACAGCGTGTCTTCGAAAGTTCTTCCCAAATGGTCCTGCTTAATGAGAAAATACATTTCCACAAAAAAATGTTGGATGTACAGGGTGGCCCCAAAAATACTTGTTTGCACAGTAAAATACCGAATGTATCTTCAGTATGGTACAAAACTTTTAAAAATAATTTCCTATGTCATTTTATGAAGGAAAGTTCCTATAAACATATGTTTGAAGTTACTTTTTTCCTGAGATACAAAACGTTAGTTTTTTTAGTCGATATTTTATATAAATATCTTAAATACAAAGCCATATACAAACAAAAATACAAAAATAAAAAGTTGAATTTTGAGTTGCTTCATAGGAAAAAAATTAAAAACTACATAAAAAGTCAGTGGCGTACTTATTCTCCTAATATTATTGGTTGTGGTGCTCACTGAGACACCACTAGACCCAATAAAGTCAATCTAGTTAAAGCTTTATAAGCTCTTTATTACATTAAATTTTTTTAACCAAATCGGTAAAAGGGTATTTAAGATTTACCGACTCTTTAAAAATTTAACACCTTGTATCTCAGAAACAAAACAACTCCGGACATATGTTTATAAGAACTTTTCTTCATAAAACTACATAAGAAATCATTTTTTAAAGTTTTGTAGCGTAGTTAGAAAAACCCCGTATATTAATTTGAAAACAAATCTTTTTAAAGCCACCCTGTTCATCCAACATAGAATTATTTGTGTTAAAATGTTTTTTCTCATCAAGCAAGACTTTTATAAAGAACTTCTTTTTTCGTAAAGTTAATAATTAAAAAGTAACTCGTTTGGTAAGAAGTTTCGAAGACACGCTGTATTTTTACATTCTCAAATGTTTTGTTTTTAAGAGTTACCAAAAAGATTAAATATTGTTAAAATAGTATTAACAAATATACCAACCACATAATACCAATCTAGCTGGTGCCGCCCTCTCTGAACAATGCTGCGACCTTATAAGATTGTCCTCAGTCATATTATTAAAAAACCGTTAAAAAACAAGTTTAAATCCTTAATGTTGCTTAACTTTAATTGGTTGTATTTAAAAATGCATTTTATTTAAGAGAACCTAATCCAATTTTTTTTCCTAACACCTTATAAATAAAATAATTTATGGACCCATTTAAAAACACATATTTCACAAGTATAATAGTATTACATTTATTAAACATGGATTATTTTTGACGGTAAAACATTCAAGTGGATTTATTAATTTTTTTAATAAAGCTACCCTATAAAAGTTGAAGGTGGCAAGCTGAACCTTTTGGGTAATTTTCTTCAATTTCTTCTAGTAATCTAAGTTAGTGTACACCTGTAACAAAAATAAAACGCTTTAATAATAAATT
Organism: Listronotus bonariensis; assembly: GCA_014170235.1. Taxonomy (NCBI): domain Eukaryota; kingdom Metazoa; phylum Arthropoda; class Insecta; order Coleoptera; family Curculionidae; genus Listronotus; species Listronotus bonariensis. The sequence goes on along the minus strand of JACEGR010002305.1, from coordinate 110,480 downwards.
AAAAAAGGTAAATAATTAAATCCAATTTACAGAGTGTTTTACAACTTATCTGACAAGGGCTCATTCTTCAATAAAAAAATAAGAAAACAACTTTATATGAACATATTATGTCCTAAACGTCTTAGTTTTTAAACTACAGGTGGTAATTTTTTTTAATTATAATTTTAATACCAATTTAGATAATTTTAAAATATTTGGAAAACGCCTCCTTGCACCAGGAGATATTTTTGGCATACAAGAAAAACATTTGCAGTGTTGTCCATGAGAGATATTAGGTAAATATTTTTGAAAAAATAAGACTTAAATATTTTTTAAACTTTTTCTTTAGTTTGGAACCAATTTGATCTATTGTCTTTTCTATTTGATGCACGATTTTTGCGTGATTAAATAAAAACTTTTTTCGGCATGGTAATTTTGTATTAATAATAAAAAATTCAACAGTCAAAAATCACCTTTGTTATTTATTCTTTAATTAGATAGGGATTTGACCATTACGAGGAAACGTTTTTATTTATTTACGAGGAAACCGTGCATAAAATAAGAAAAAGTCAGGATCAAATGTTCCACACCAATTTAAAAATATATTTTATTTAGGAAAAATGCAGTGACGTACCATCTTTTTATAAAAAATATTTACCTTTCACCTTCATAGACGACACTGGTTTTTGTTTTCTTGTATGCCAAAAATTTCTTCTGGCTTATAGGAAGCATAGTTAAAAAAAATTAACACCCTTTAGTTCCAAAACTAAGACGTTTAGGACATATGTTCGTATGGAGTATTCTGCTTATTTTTTATTGTAAAATTAGCCCTTAAAGTTTGTCGGATAAGTTGTGAAACACCCTGTATACAATCTAATCTATGCAAAATACATTTGGGCGTAGACTACTCCTCCTTTAATGTGGTTAACATAGTTTAAATAAAGTCTTGTTTCTGCCGCCCTTTGCAGGACATCAACGAAACTGGTTACCTATACAGCTCTAATGCTACAAGCTCTAAAGCTGTAATGAAAATTTGGGACAATAGGGTATAATAAACTTTACGTACAAAATTTACACTTAAAATGTTTTAAAGCATAAGTGCTATTAATTATAATAGTAAAACCGGTAATTTGTATATCTAAGTAATATAATTTTTAACAAATAAATATACTTAACAAAATTAATTATTTTTAAAAAGCAGTCAATATCATTCTGCAAAAATAAAGAGGAGAAAACTCTCTACCCTGCTCGTGATTTTCTTGCAGTCTCAGAGAGGACAGTTTTCGACAAATGCAACCTTGCAGTGCAAGAAAATTACAACCAGTAAAGATTTTTCTTCTCTTTTATTTTTGTAGAAATAAATATAGCTTTAGGCAAGACATTTTTAAGATATGTTTTTTTTCCTTAATGTTGTATTCAACATATTTTATTCTTTTTTGGTCAATGGCATTTTTAGATGTCTTTATGGACTAACGCAATTATTAAACTTTTTAAATAATTTTATTTTAGAGTTTGCTTAAAACAGTTTTTTATTAGTTTTTTAATTTTAAAAAATCCATAGCTGGCTGCTTATTAACTTTCGTGTTGATATTTAAATAAATCTGGTATATGTCATATTTCCCATATACCGTGTGTGTGTGTCACAGGATGGGTGTAACAAAGGGACAAATGGGCCAAACATTTTTGAATTTTAAAGCGGCATTAAGAAAACGAATTGCATGGTTCAAAAGAGCAAAATACAAAATTTTACTACGATTGGTAATATACAGGGCGAGTTATAAATAAAAATCTGAAAAATGACCGAGAGTAAGGTAAATTTTAGACACAGAACAAGATTATATGAGTAAATGTTGTGGATAATTTATCTTTTTTTTAAATTGAAGTTAAAGCATTAAAAAAAATATGATATACACTACCACTTAAATACTGACACAATGGAGCGAATTTTCACAAAACAATTTAAAATATATATTTTTAAAATTTCGCTTTTGTTTGCCCAGTAATTGGGTTATAATGTGTAATGTAAAAAATGAGAAAAACTTTTTTTTTAAAATTTTAATGCTTTAAATTTAAATTTTGACAAAAAACATTAATTTACTACAACAGTAATTTATACAATTTTGTTAAATAATAAAAATAAAAATACCTTACTCTTTGACAGTTTTTGTACTTTTACTTTTAGTTTTAGACGCCCAATTTTCCCAACATGAAAATTTAAAATTTACAACCTTTGGTCCATTTGTTATCTTGTAATAACTATCCTGGGATACCCTGTCTAATGCAACATAATAAATAAAAAAATGATAACCACACGGTCAAAAAAATTGATTACCAGAAATAAGATAAAGAAAATGTCAAACCATAAAAAATACCGCAAAATTTAACACACTACGTTAAAACGAATATTTAATTACCGTCCTTTGATAAATAATAATGTTTAAATAAGAATGCTAATAGCTGTTTTTTAATTGGGCTAAGTGCGCAAAGCGAGGGTAAATTCTGTAAAATTTTAATAAAAGCTTTAGCATATAACCTCGAGCAGTTTGTATATAACGACCAAAATTAATTAAAATTGCTTTGTTAGAGCAAATGGCAATATACCCTAAAAAATGTTGAACCCATTTTTTATTTGTGCACATTATGAGAAATTTATTTAAAAATAAAATATGTGTACTAGTAGGTAAATAACGTAATTTTAGAGAACAATTAAAATGTTTTTTTTTTTAAGTTTTATAAAATCTTATAGTAACGGACAAAATTATATAGACAAACGAAAACGTTTTATTTTTTAATAATTATTATTTATTTAATTACTTTATAAAAATAGAGTCTACGCCTTTAAGGCAAATCACAAATAAGGCCATTATTCCATGTTTATGTAAAGAAGAAATTTGCACAAAAAAAAAACATTTTCTGTTTGGACAAAAATAAATAGACTTTCTGAGAAAAGCAACATTTCATACAGTTCACTTCGCCATATTAAAATATTCGTAGTTGGTTAACACGGTATTTTTAAAAATACTTAGGTCCACAAATTTCTTATGAAATAAAAAAATATATAAAATTTTGAGTGAGATGACAGGTAACCAGCCGATATTGCAAAAAGTTTAAATCTGAACTATAAAACAGTATGGGCAATCCTAAATAAGTTTAAAGAAAAGGGAACAATAAAAGTTACAAAAATAGTTGTCGTCCCAGAAAACTAAATTCCACAGCTACTTGGCTAATAAAACTATTTTATCTAAAGATCCTTTTAAAACACCAGAGAAAATAAAAAATGACATTCTAGCCAAGGGAATACCTGAAGTTTTGACAGAGACCATCAGGCAACTTTTGGAAGAACTTAAAATATTTGCACTTCACCCCGACAAAAAATCTCTTTCATCGACAAAAATCGGAAAGGCCCGATTGGAATTTGCATGGCGACACTTGCACCGGACCTTCAATAATTGGAAAAGCGTATGTCTTTTTGGATGAATTCAAATTTAGTAGTTTAGATATGATGGTATCCAATATGTAAGAAATTCTAATGGTAACAGACTTAATCTCAAGTACATCTTATTCATGGTACATAAAGACGGATCTGGGATAATTTGGGGTTGGTTTCTGCGTTTGGGATGGAGCTGCCGCATCAAATCATAGGAAATATGGATCAACTTATCTACAAGGACATAATATGGAACGCCATGTTCCCTACATAAAGGACTTTCGCCCTTTGGTAAAAAAATGATTTTTCATCTTTTTCCTAGTTTATCCTATAGTGACATTACTCTAGATCAGTCCGGGAACTAAAAAGGTTAAAGTATTAATTGCTTTCTTTTACGGCACTTCAAAAAATTACCTGAAATTTATGCCTCTAGACCAGAATGCCCCCTTAAAGAATTTAAAACAAAATAAAAAAATATTAATTTTTTGAACAATATTAAACATCTGAAGTCCATGGCAAGAAGATGCCAGGGGGTGATTAAAATAATGGTTATGCCACAAAATATTTTACTTTTCCAATCTTGTGCATTAATATTTAATTTTAAAAATGTGTTTATATACTTTTGTTTTTTAAGTTACAATTAAATAATTTTTAATATAAATACATAAATAGTTGTTAACTTTTTTTTTTACTTAGTATATATCGCAAAAGATCTGTAATAAATATTTTTTTTCATAATTTTACTGCTGGTGACAGTTCTTGGAAAACCATATAATTTTTTAAACCTATTTAATTATAAAAATAGTTTTAAGCCCCTTAATTTGTTGGCATTTTACCCATATGGAAGAAGCAATTAAATCTTTTAATTTAACAACATTTTAGTGGAACTTTTGAAAAAAGCATTGCTTGTTTTATAACGTTAATTATAATAAGTGCATAAAGCAAAAGTAATTTGGTAAACCTCTAATAAAAGCTTTATCCTCTGGCATTTTATATATAATAACCGAGTTTAATATAATATTCTTTGTTTCAGAATATACTCATATACTGGTAATTATGCTTAAAATGTTTTTCCATTTATTGGTAACATTTTGTATAGTATAATGTAATACCAATTTACTATTGTCTAATATTTATTCCAAAAATAAAAAGATAATCATCTCAGCATTGTCTTAAAAGGCGCTAGCTAATTAGTTTTTGAATATTTGTAGGTATTTGACAAACCTACATGTTTAATGCCAGGATTTTACTTGTAATTAAACATATTTTAAAATCCTTTTAACACATTTTATCTCTGACACGTACCTTTTAGAAAAATTCATGTGGTCTATATAAAACGTGAAAAAACTGAAAAGAAATATTTTATGTAGAATAAAACATTAATGCTGGAATATCTCAAGAACGGTTACTCGTAGCGATATTTACTAAGTATACATTTTTTGTTTAGAAAACATGGTAGAATAGGAATTCTAACTAAAGCTAGAATACAGAGACGCACAAAAAAGTAATGGAATTTCGAACATCAACAAAGCACTGCAGGTAGCTCCCTTTACATTTTACAACAAAAATAAACATATTTTAATTTCTTACTTTAAAAAACTCCTCAATACCCAATTTTACTAAAACATTCTGAAAATAAAAGATATTTAAAAATAACTAAAGTAAATACGTTTTCTACTTAGCCGACGTTTCGGAAAATTTATTACCTTCTTCAGGGCAATTCGAATTGATTTTCCGTATTTAGTTGTTAAGTATATTTTGAATACGGAAAATCCATTTTAATTGCCCTGAAGAAGGAAATAAATTTTCCGAAACGTCGGCTAAGTAGAAAACGTATTTACTTTAGTTATTTTTAAATATCTTTTTATTTTCAGAATGTTTTTAGTAAAATTGAGTATTGAGGAGTTTTTAAAGTAAGAAATTAAAATATGTTTATTTTCTTATTGTAAAATGCAAAGGAAGCTACCATTACCAAGGCAATTAGAATTGATTTTCCGTGTTAAAAATATATTTAACAACTAAATACGGAAAATCAATTCTAATTACCCTGAAGAAGAAAATAAATTTTCCGAAACGTCAGCTAAGTAGAAAACGTATTTTCTTTAAATCTTGAGCCTCCTATAAATTCTATTAAGGCTGTTATTTATTGTAACTAAAGTAAAATTGACACCCTGTATTACGCAAGCAATTAACTTTTCGACGAAGGTAAATTGGGTTAGATCGTTTTCTTTAGGCCCAAGGAATGTGTTGTAATATTTTGTACAGACCTTATAGAGAAACGCTGTATATTTTTTTTTATTTTTGACAGCGTACTACGTATCTCCTTAAATTGTTTAACGTGATTAAAAAATGGTATCATTATTAAAAACAAAATAACTTGAAATACTAAAAAAGTTTTCAAGAGTATAGTACTTTATAAAAAAAGAGCAATTTATAAGAACATGTTATAAAAAATAAAGTTTTGATTAAAGTTTTAAGTTAAATTAATAAAGTAAAGATAATATATTGTGTAACGTATAGGAAAGGCAACATATTTTTAAACAATGATATAGGTATATATATGATTAAGCCAAGTCCTGCAACCACCAAGACTCCGGAAATATGCTTTTCCTACGAGTTGTATATACTGTTTTCCCCAATCAAAATAATTCACTAATTTTCGCTCAAGGGAGTATATTTTTTCAGTTTAATAAATATAAACATTTTAATAATTTGATCTTGGTATATTACGTTACTATAGTATTACATTGTCTTGTATTGTTGATTGACTGGGACAAACGTCATCAGTGAATATTAAGAGTATAGAAAGCACAGAGAAAGGTAAGCGTCCGGAAAAATATTTCCGACCATGGCTTGAAAAGTACATTGCCTAGCGGCGCCTCCCAACTAAAGAAATAATTTATTTTGTAGGTAAGATAACCTACTGGTTTTCTTTTTGACACTGTCATGTTATGCCATGAATAGTATCGGCTTAGTATTAATAACTATTTTTTTATGGCCAAACTTAAATAAAAAAATAAAAAACTAGTACTTTCCTCTTTTAATTGGCAATAACTTTTAATTTTCACCAATGTTCTTTAATATTTTTTGATTTGTTAAAAATAAAGGTACGTTACTTCTGGTCGTTTTTATAAGTATGAATATATCTTGGTCTGTATTATATTACCGATTGAAATAAAATCTTGTAATTTATTGTTTTAAAGCAAGCGACCAACTTTCCCGAAATGTCGTTCAAAAATTTAAAAACCTTGATCCCTTAATCCTCTTGTACCACCTGTTCCGAGAAACACTATATTTTTGGACCAAAATGTTTGAACTTAGAACTTTATTTAGTGTTATTTTTAAAATAAATAATAAAAAATACATACATATTAAATTAATTACCATAAATAGAAGTTTAAAGATACGTTAATTCTTAAAATCGATGTAAGTAAGATAATATTTTGGGTGTATAAAATAAAAACGGCCAATATCTTCCCAATACCTTAGATACATCGAATACAAAATTACTTCCTCTAACCCTGGTATAAATTATGGAAATCATTAATATTTTACAGGATCAAGTGGCGGGTTTATGGTTTCTGGATAGTACCCGGGATTCGATAAACCAACTTTATAATTAATAATTTATAAGTTCTCTGTAAGTTTACGCAGTGCCCTATTGATTTCAAACGGGCAAACTTTTGATTAAAAAGATTTTGTTTTAATTTCAATATTTAACTTGCGAGATATATTGGACTTTAATCGAGAACAAGTAGAACTTTAACTGTTGTAAAATCAACAATAAGAATGAATTATTTTAGTATGAGTCTTTGCAAGCTTTAATTTTAAGTGAAAACAGTAAAGTGCGCTAAATAAATTTTCAAAAAAATTTTTTGATGGTTTAATTTTTATTTATTTAATGCTTAACTGATTAAAAAAATAGACTAGCTAATTATTTTTTTTTCGTAATTATAGAATTATTCTATTTCATTTGTATCAGGTATACAGCAAAATTAAAAGTCAATTTTTATAGGGTGTGTTGGGAAACTGCGGCCTCAAACTGCTATGGTAGAATCCGCTTATACAGGGTAGTCCCTAAGAAGTGGGCCAAAATTCAGCTAAAGAACTGTAAAGTTATAATATTGTAATTTAAATCAATTTACCTTAGTAAAAAAGTTTAGATATTTACTAAGATACAGGTTGTCAAAGTTCAATTATAATAATAATAATAAATTATTTCGATCGTTTTAAATATTGTAATAAAATTCGGTATCTAGAGGTTTTCTGAAACAGGCTATTCATATCTAATGTTAAAACTGAAGTGTTAGCTAAAGCAAAAAATAATTAGTTATAATGTGGCTTGAGGTGATGAGGTATTGGAAACTAATAGCAAAAGCACTTAAAAAAAATAATATTTAAAATAAACTAAAATACAATTTTACCAGCTAATACCATACAAGGCGTACATCTTCCTTTCTTAATAGGTAACAGTTGACGGTGAGAATTACCCAGATATTGGAGTCAGTTTTCTACTCATTCTTTCTAAAAGTCATTTTGTGCTTAAGTATTTAAATTTTAGTTGTTTGTTTTGATGTCTAAACACACTTAATTCTGTGGATTTATTTGAAAATGAATATTTTGATTCAAAAATGTTTGTTTAACTTGCAGATTTGAACCTTGAATTTGTCACATAGTGTTTCTTGTTTTATTATTGACCTTAATAAATGTGTGCTATTTTTTACTGGGTGTTTACAAAATGTTACTTTTTTAATTTAGTAATTATTTAATCAACTAGATGTACTTGACTTAATAAAATCCAAAATGAATAAATTCCAAAGTGCCTGAAATTAATCACAACAAAAAATAAAAGTGTGTTCAGAATATTTTTTCTATTAAATAAAAAGTAATGCTAGCTTAATTTTTGTTCAAATTAAAAAATAATCTGTTTATTAAAAGCCATAATGTCAAAATTTTACATAAAGGCACATAAGCCCTATAATAATATAATTAAAATATTTTAAAAATAGCACACTTATCAAAAGACAATTTTCGATTTAGCTTTTTCAATATTCAATATGTAGGAAAATTACAAATATGCATGTGTGGCTGGAAAATGGTCCCCAAGCGATTTTATATGAACATGCGTATATATTTTCATTGATCTAACCAACGTTTAAGTGGCCCACTGGGTCCCATTTTTATATACAATCGATTGGTTTTTGACAAATATATTGGGAGGATATTTTTCCCTAGTTGATATTTCGAAGAAGAAACAGTAGAATGCTTACATACTTTTAAATATATTATATATATTATTTAAATATAAAAAAACACTAGGTTTAAATAAAGGTTTTTATAAACAAAAATGTTTAAAAAGATAGGCCTAATTTATATCTAATGTTTTTAAAGATATTTTTAACATATACGCATAAACTTGCGAAAACGATTGCCAAGGACAAACAATAACTGATGGTAATAATAGTAATAGTACAGTACACACCAAGGTGGAATGTGTTTCATTATTGTCCAGGGAAAAAGAATGTTATCAGAGGAGCGGATCGCCGGGGAGACCATTTCTCGAGACAGTTATGAAACTTTTCACCTAGGTTTGTATACTATTTTATTTACAGCCATGTTTTTTTCCCTAATATTTTTTGTTATCAAAATATGTCAACCTCACAATATGATTTTAATTTTTTTAAATATTTAGATTACTACACATTTATTGTGCGATAACGTGTCACCAAGATGTCTAAAATATCAGATAAGATATCAAGTTGTCCGGAGAAAAGTTCACTTATTGTAAATATTTTTGTCCACGACCGTTAAAAAGCTGTTTTTTTAATCGTTAACATGAAGTTAAAGTACATAAAGTACAAGTAAACATTTTAAAGCTTTTTTACACTTTGAATTAGTGGTTTTCTAAAATATCAACTTATTCAGTGTAACAGTAAACGCGACATCAATTGAACCAAACGGTCAAGTTACCTTTGATTTCGTCATTATTTCTTTTCGTTCATGTGCCACTAGTTTTAAAATTTGACAGTTTGCAAATAAATTAAATAGAAATTATTAGAAATTATTAGTAATAACGAATTTTAATAACTAAGAAATTGAAAAGGAATTTATACTGCTTTAGTATTATTTCTACCAAAAGTAAGTACAAACAATTATCTAAAATTAAATTATAAATGCATAGTGATAAAGAGGATAATTGTCTCTTAAAAATAAGGAGGCTATGATTTTTTGATGCAATATAATGGATGTGCTGCAAAAATTAATATTATTAAGTTTAGATAATTAAAACTTGTATAAAATGGTATTTTGGGAAATTTTTATACGGTCGTGGAAAAAATATAGCATGTAACACATGCATAAAGTGTAATTTTTTACTTATGGGATTGCCGCACTCGCCTAATGGCTCGGCTGTCAAACTTACCATTCGTAAAAAAGTATCTCTTTATGCACTTGTTACATAAATTACTATTATTTAGAACCATGCGTGTTGACATTTTCGAATTTTTCTGACTTTTACTTTCAGCCCATGGGGAGAGAGTTTTATTTTTCCGGTGGGTCGAAGTTTGTTTGTATTAGACATTTTTGGTAAGAAAAATAAATTTTAAAAAATGTTGTGTAAAACAATATATAGAAACCTTAGTAAAAAGTTTTAGAGCTGCCGCGAAAAATGACTCACTTTGGCGCTCCGCTCCTCTGTAAACCATCCTTTTTCTTGACAATAATTAAACACTTTCCTTCTAAGATAGTAGTTTTTTGTTAAAGAATAATCATCTAATTTTTTGTTTTTGTTTTCTTTTAACTATAACTATGAACAAGTTATGATAATGTTTGGTATATTCATTAGAACTCTAATATTACTAGTGGGTTTACATATGTCAGTTTATTTTTACGCAATTAGAATAAAAAGTGTGGCATAAAAATATTACCACAAATTATTTTTGCTAAAAAAAGGTGAGTACCTGGTTTTGTTAGGTTTTTATTCGTCATCAAAATCGTCGTTTTATTTTTTATTTTAAATATTTGATGATTTCCCTTAATAAAAATATTTAATTTTATAAAGTTTATGCCTATTGGGAATTCAAATTAGGGAGCACAGTGTTGTAATTCGGCCAAACAACTGATAAAAATGGGTATCTAGATTCAATTTGGCGAAGAATATTTACATAAATTACCTGATTAGCTATTAAATTTCACGAAAAATATTAGGCATCATTGTCTGAGAACCTTAATAACACAAAACAGGACAATAGTCGGTGTTTCGAGAAACTTTATATATAGCCATAAAGCGTAAGTTCTTCGTTATTTAGACTTAAACTGCAGATAAACCAAAACTGACTTTGCACTTTTTGCTTCACTGCTGAATTTTTAACGAATTCCATGATGGCAACTACTTAAATGCTTACCACTTGTTTTAGACTAACTATTTTCTTATTTTTTATTACATTCATCCCATAAATCATTAAAATTCTTTAAAAAATAGAGTATTAACAGCAACAACAGAAAGCCAAACTTGATTATAAAATGTAAATATGTTGTGCCAAGTCGCTTAATTTTAGTTTTCAATGGTTAAGATTCGCCCTGTGAGATGAGAAAAGTCCCGGAGTGAAGAGTTCTAAACAAATGTTAAATTTAATTTAAGGTGCCAGTTGTAGGACAGTTGGTTAAATATTTTAAGCGAAATATGTAAGAAAAGATTTGTGTATTATGCGGATTTAATAAATTTGTTTTTCGTTATATCCACCATAGCAAATGAAACCTTAAGTCTCGTCCAGACTTGCAACAATTCGCCGACGAATTATACGATCGCCGACGACGACTAAGTTTCAAGTGTCCGCGACATTCATAAAATGTAAGTGGTTTGAGGTTAATTGTTTTAAATAAAACAATACCAAAAAATATATTTAAATAACTATTTACAAAAGTGTGATATTCATTGTTTAATCTTAAAGTTAAACTAATAAATACATTTTTATTTTTGTTTTAATAGGTAGCTCCAAAACAATAAAGGTAAAATACCGACTTTACTCTTGTAAATATAAGTTAAAAAAAAACTCTATTATGTAAACGATTAAAACCGATAATATTGGCCCTAAAAGAAAAAACTTATTTTGCATTTTTTTATATTAATTATGATAGACACATTTTAACATTAGAATTGGATTTTTAAATCATATTTATATGTATTTACAAGAATCAAAAAGGTGGTCTGCCCTTGTTTATTATTTAAAACGTATAAAAAAAACATATAAGTATTTATAAGTTTTATATACATATAGACAAGATATTACAATAAATTTTACTTTTGTAAATAGTTATTAAAATACTTTTTGTACTGTTTTGTGTACAACCACTAACCCTAAACTATCCTTATTGACTTTTATAAACAAATAAAGTAACTTCTTATTTTGACGCGCTCGTTTTATACTTGAAGTCAGGTTCCGATTCCGATTCCAAAAACCGATAAGCTGTAGATCGCAGTAACCCATTTGCCGAACAATCATATTGCGCCCAAACAAGTAACAAGTAGGTTTTATTGTCCACTTCGTCGTGGCGCGGATCGTGGCCCGGCAACGACGTTATTCGGCACGAAGTGCAGTTGTAGTCTGGGCGATAATTTTGAATAAAGCTGGTCGTTTCTGCTGCTAAACGAGGCGCGGATTGCGGCGAGGAGCGGCACGGCCAATTGTTGCAAGTCTGAACTGAACGCAGCTTTAAATTTTTATACGTAATTTATAAAACACCCTGTATATTATTCATAAGTATATATTTCATCCAAATTACTTAATTTTTACATCAGTAATATACTGCTTATTGGCACTGTATTATAATTAATTAATGTGGTCGTCGCTGACCAGTGCTTTGTGCAGGTGTTAAATATGTTAATTTATTATACCAGAGGTCTGAATTAATTTGCATATGTTTGCTAATGAGGCCTACTAACTGACGAAGTATGCCTACAAGTAAGAGGACAATTATGGTGCGTTTAATTTAGGCAAATTGTAATATAATGTTGTTTAATAATAAAATTCTCAGTAGAAGTGAGATTTTCTGAAATTTATGTGTTTGACAACTATACTTTGTGCACTTTAAATTAAAAAAGAATACCTAAACAAAAAATTTATAACGCATTGGTTTAAACAGTCAGTAACCCTAGTTACCGCAATACATATAAAATATACACTCCTGGACAAAAAAACCGGACAAACAAAATTTTGTTCGCAGTTTCAATTGGTTCACAGAAGTACAAAAGTAGTTTACTAGGAACCTTCTGAGGATGCCAACCGCGCTGGCGAAACGTCAAAAAAACAAAATCTACGACGACGGCCGAATAGCCCAAAAAACATAAGTTTAGCAGAAGATGGCCCCGAAAGCCTTACACAGTATAATTTTGTTCAAATTTAATCTTAAATAACTTTTTGCATGTTTGACAGATTTAAATAATTTTTTGGTCCGGCTCGTCGCTCCTTTTATTAAGATCGTTATTTGGTATGAAGGTTACAAAAAGTTTTATAGGATTAGTTGTTTTACAGGGAAGAGCCAAATTTTGAACTTTGCCAAAGTTTTAGAACACCCTGTGGAATAATAAGATATTTTTTATTTTTCTTTAAGAAAACAATGCAATTTACTTATAGTAGGGGAGCCCAAGATGCTAAATTTGCAGTTACTTAAGCGTCATAGAGACCTATTGGGTTGCAAAGGTAAGATGATAAGAAAAAAATGTTGCGTTAAGCGGTTATAGACTTTTAAGTATGTTAAAAAAATATTTTTATAATTTTGGCTTATGAAAATCGTTTAAATCGTATTGAATTATATATTTTTTGTTTTCCTTGAATTATTTTCTTCAAAATAAAAAAATAACGAAGCTCGAGAACTTTGTAGCCCTCTGCTTTCTTTACGTCACTTTTAAATTGTCGCGGACGACAATTTCTGATGGATAAATTTTTGTTTTTTCCGATCGTCCCTGTATACGAAGGTCATATTTGGTGGAGATAGTAGTCTGGTACAAGGTATCCTCCAGTATATTTTTCTCACGCGCTGTAGTTACTTGAGAAATCTCCTCTTGGGCTCCCCTACCATTATGATGTTCTTAATATACGCTATATTGTGAACATATTGAGCAAACTTATGTTTTGGATGGTCATATTTTCAACTAATAAAGATAACTTCGACAACTGTAGCATTTTTTTAATGATCTTTAAAATATATTTTGACTAGTAATATAATATACAGGGTGTTTTTTTCATTTGAAATTTTAATTTTTGTTGTACCCTGTATATCTTAGGAGATATCAAAAATCTGATTACTGATTTGAAAAATACGAGACCAACTAAACAAACCATATTTTTATTTATTTTTTATCCTCAAAGATAAAAAATTTAAAATATATGTAAAATTATAACATCGATAAAAAAATAATTTATTATTTAAAAATTTGTATTTTAGAATAGATATACTGATATAAATTAAAAAAGAAAATGTTAAGAAAATATATGGCTTTAAAATTAAATGCACTGGTTAAAATGTATAACGTTAAATTATTCCACAGGGTGTTTGAAAATTTGGGCAAAATACAACATTCTCCCTTGTATAATACCTAATTCCATAAAACCTTTTGCAATCGTCATGTTAATTATCTTAATGAAAGGAGCTACAACTGGACCAGAAAATAATTAAAATCTGTAAAAAAAAACAAAAAGTTATTTAAGATTAAATTTGATTAAAATTATGTTTGTCCGCTTTTTTTTGTCAAGTAGTTTAATTTATACGTTTATAAAGTCAGTAACCATGGTAACTGACTAGGTATTTTTCCTAATATAAAGGGCCTAAAGTATACATAAAGATTTTTTTAAGTCAAACTAAAATTAATATTTATGGATTGCCGTCCAACTGTTGAAAAATAGGATTTTTATTTTAAAGTAAACAGTGAGTGTGCAACAAATGGCAAACTCTTTAATTTATTTTTGTTAGAAAATGTCATTTTTTAAAAAGTTATGTCATGGTTTAAATCTATATTATCATTAGTTCCAATATATTAAGCGAGTCGAAAAAAATTAAACTGCTTAAAAGTAAAGTAAATATACAGGGTGTCCGAAAAGGTGATGTCAAAAATGATAGGGGTGATAGAGCAAGCCAAAATATTGTTAGTACTTTATATAAAAAAAAATATTTGGGGGATATGGACCTTTAAAGTTGTTATAAAAAAAACTGTCCCGTCGCGGCTCGCTGTGTGTCGAAAGCTTTAATGTCGCAGCTTGGTCATATAATCATGTTGTCACTGAATGGCCTTTAGTTATTGACTTTTTAAAAACGAGTTTGCAAGCAGATTCATTAAATATTGTAAAGAAAGTAGCATTTTTGTCGCTCGCGTATAGCGCTCACTTAAAAGAAATATATGATGTTGAAAATGGGATTTACTGTTATAAGAAACTTTAATATATCTTTTTTTAAGGTATCGATTTGCTTCATTTATTTGTAAAACTGCATTAAATAATAAAATAATAATAATTTGTAAAAAAGTAATTTTAAAGACCAGCCATTTTATCTGAAAACTGAGATGTGTCAGAAAATTTTTATTTATGTATTTAGTATAAGTAAGGAACAATAATCACATATAATCGCATATTGCAATCTTAGATAAAACAAAAAGTTTAAAATTTGTTAAGTAAAGTTATTTCACTAGTTATTAATTATTACTCTGTCCAATATCGAACTAATCGAACCTCTGTTCATCTGTTATTATCAAATTACCACTAACGCCTAATTTTACATTGGGCGTCATAATGTCAATACCAAACATGTTACCAATTTAAACAAAGGCATGCACCTGCAAACGGAATTGAATATGTAAGGAAGTTACACGAAACCTTAACATAACAATAAAACCGCCATGCATTACTCATTATTTTAACACGGCAAAGTTACGTTAGTGTTGTGAAACAGAACAAAGGTGAGGAGAAACTTGTTAGCTGTAATAACGAGAAATATGGTTAATTAGTCCTGTTGCAATTTGATGTTTATTACCACATCTAATAACACAATAATAAGAAGAAGCGTCTGTTTATAGTCCCTGGGCCAGTAAGAAATATGACTTCATGATAACACTTTTAAAACCTTCTTAGGGGGTTTCTTTTCACGAGTCTACCGCGAATATTCAGACCGCCATCGCCATATATGGAAGCGGTGCTTTCATTCAGACTGTAAATGTCAAATGTTTCGGGTATCGGACTAGGCGAAGGCAACACTTTTTTCTGTGGGAACAAGTTTACCACAATGTTTTTACATGCAATTTTTAAACATTTTGCCAAAACTGGCAAGGGTAATTGTGATAAAATTATAAGGCCTAAACACATAAGAAATCTGTTTTCTTTTGTACAAGGGCTCCAAAAACTACAAAAATGTGAAAATAGACCAACAGATATCTGCTTTATTTTTAATATTTTAGCAAAATGGTAAATAAAAAGGTTTTTAGAATTAAATGAGGATCCCATATCCGAAATTTTACATAAAATAAACCCATTTTTTAGTGTCATATTTTTACATACAGAGTGGTAATAAACAAGTCACATTTTGACTCAGAAATTCTTATAAAAATTGCAGCTGCCCAGTGCCCTACTTAATTGTTAATCAACCTTTTTTATTAACCACTCTATATAACATAGTTCTAGCAACGTTTATAGAATTAGCCACAAACAGCTTAAAGCCAATAAAATTTTCTTCTAAGAGACAAAAAAATTTAAATATCGGTTATTATTTAAAAAGTTATGAGCCGTTGAATTTAGACAAAAAAACAGGGTGGCCAGGTTCATTTGTTGACCGGTTTAGTTTTCATGAAACACAAAAAATATTGTCAAAGATTGTCAAATATATTTAAAAACAAAAATGTAAAACCAGGTAAATTGCCCAAATAGGTGGGAAACATGATTAAAACAAAAATGACACAAAAACACAAATTTTGTTTATTTTGTATGAAATTTTAGATACCGGATCCTTATTTAAATGTAAAAACCTTATTTATTCGACATTTTGCTAAATTATTAAAAATAAAGGCAGTTTTGTCTTGGTGTCTAAGGTACCTGCGGCATATAAGGCACACCTAACTTTAAATGTAAAAAAGACCTCGGATTATTTAAGAAAGTTAAGCAAAATTGTGTTTAGATTAAAGATTGTTTATTTTTCGTAAAATTAAAATAAAAATAAAATTACAAAAATTTATATGAAACCTACTATAAAAATCATTAAAAATCCTTGTTTATGGGCATTATTAGACCAAGATAGTAAAACAAAGCTCAAAAATATTTTTTTGTTAATAAAAATAGTTAAAGAAACTTTTAATATTTCTTATTATATATCCTAAAAAATCTTTGGTTTATAAGTTTTAATTAGTTGCCTTTCTCCTGGGCTTATTTTTTTATCAAAGCATAGTTCCAAGTCGGAAATACATAGCTCCTAGCTACTTTTATTTATTAATATTTACTTATTTATTCCTTTGTTCTGTACTTTCTTAAGCCACTTGTCTTAGTATTTTCTGTAGCTACCCAAGCAGCACACAAGTTTTTTTATTGACTTTTATAAGCTGTGACCTTCTCCAGTAGGCCTTATTAGCCACTGGACACAATTAAAAAAAAAACACCAATTTAAAACAAAATCACTTTTTTCCTTAAAATAAAACGCAAAGTTTTTAACAACGATAACGAAAATTCACAAAAAAATATTACCTTATTTCTAAACAAAAATAAAATCCGAATACTTATAGTTTTCTTCTGGAAATAATTATAAATGCTTATGATGTTAAATTATACAGCACCCTGTTACAAATTCTTCGCCACTAAGAAGAAAGCAGCGCGTAGCAGCCTCCACTTACTTCCCGTGATATTAATTGATCTTACGCATGTATGGGTAACGTTGAAATCTGAACCCATATATTTTGTAGCGATTTTTTAAATGTGGTCCTTATTAAACCTTGGGCCTTATATATGCCTCAGGTACCTTATTTTTACATTTTTGTAGTTTTTGGAGGCCCTGTATAAAACAAAACAAATATTTAAACGTGAATCTTGTTTCTTATGACGCAAAAGCAGTTGCCATACATACACGACTTTCTTGAATATTTAAATTTTTGGTCCATTTGTCCTATTATAAAATTCATCCGTGGACCTACTGTATATTTTAAATAGTAATTTCGTTATGCTAAATATAAATAAAAAATAATTATTTGTTTTAGTTTAAAAAAATAATCAGTTACAAAACACATTAGTATTTTGTAGTAACTCTACCCATATTTGTATTTTAACTTTAATAAAGGAACTTTTTGCCCCTACTTTTCTAAATATATCTTTTGAGATTTTTGTAATAAAGCCGAACGGAATAGAAAGTCTTCTGTGTTTAGGTGATTTATGAGCTTATTTCTTTGATGAAAATTTACTGGACATTTTCATTACATTTTATTCATTTCGCAATAGCTGCTAACTACCTAGAGAGTTTGTTTTATATTACAAATTTATACTAAAATTTCTGTTTAGTTGAAAAGCTCATGTTTGCATAAAATTTATCTATGAAAGGAGAGTTGAATGCATAAAATATGTATGTGGATATTAAAAAATAAACAAAAACCTATTTTTGCTGTAAGCATTTAACGAATAAATATTAAAAACTAAATTTAAATGCAAGCTCTTAAACGTATTAAAAATATGCCTTTTAAATAATCCATAAAAAATTATAACTGTACAGAATGTGCCAAATTTAAGGTGACCATTAGGATTTTGAAAGAAAAATTGTTTAAATAGTTTTTGTAACCCTATTTTTAAAAAGCTTAGCTCAGTTTAATTTGAGGAGTCGTAGGTAAAAGTATATTTTGCTCTGGTTTTCCTTTAAAATGTTTAATGTTAATTTGAAGCTTTTTTATGGGCGCCAGCTACACTGTAGCAAAGGAGAGGAGTTTGGCACAAAATAACAGAAGCACAAGTTTGGTGATCAATTAAATATATGTATATTAATTAATAAATAGTATTTAATAGTAATTAAAAAATAAATTAAATAAATAATCAAATAATCAGATATACAAATAATTTTAAATAAATTAAATCTAAATCAATGACCGATACCTATAAAACTGGGGCGTCTTTTTTAACCAGTATAGCCACTAGCCACACTTTAAACCAAAAAAGAGGTGAAAATTACTAACACGGTTTGTTTATTATATGACTTATAAAAAATATTATAAAAAAGGCCTGAAAACTATACTAGTGCCAGAAGGTGTAAGTTACATTTAACATATTATGAAATCTTATAGTGGAAATAACCATAATACTACCAGTGTCTATGTAGAAAACTATTACATATTTTTATATATATATTAGAGAAAACAATATTAATTAAGTAGACGATTTAAACGTAAGTGTGATTGAGAAAAATATATATATAAAAGAAAAGAATGCTTAGTGAAAATGGTATCAAATAGATATTCAAAAAACAAAAAAATTATAAATTTAATCAATAAGTCATGGTACGCAAGAATAATGGTTGTTTGTATTTGACCAGTGCCTGTAAGTATTATATGGTTGGGTCTTACTTGATCTTTGGTTGAGACTACCGGAAATTCCAATACAGCATCCACGCTCACAACAGAACCTCTGCCTCCGGCACCACTAGCTAGCATATAGCTCAGTAAGACTGAACAACTCTTTCGGAGCAGATGGGTGTTCAAATAGCCTCTCTATCAATGAAACCAAATGGGTGGAATTTTACACAACCATACTTCTCAACTTCAATATTCAAAAATCAAAGTTTTCTTTACATAACCATACTTTCCAAGAAAACAATCATAAAATTAAGTAGAACTTAATTGTCCATTACAGGATCACAGGGTGGTAGTTTAGTAGTGGGGAAAAGTTGGTTAGTGTTTGGCCATTTGAATTACCAACTTCAAAAAAATTTTTACAGAGGGGAAATGTAATCACATTCTCGACATGCTCTCGCACCCTCAGCAGCTGGGCAAAAAGAACCAAAGAGAATGTAGAAGGGGAGAGGAACAGTTGATTTACCCCCACCAATTAAGAAATGGCACACACCTGTGACTGGTGATTGTGTTCAGCGACCAAAAGAGCTCGTCAAAGTTTTATTTTATTCTTGCTTAACGTTGGTAGAAAGGACGTGCTTGGTTAAAAGTATGGATTTATTTATAATTTTTTGTTTCAGTACGCACTTTTTACGTAACATTTTTGTGTCTGAATCAATGCTATCAGCCAAATATCTTGCGAACTTTCAAAGGTTTGATGGTTAACTTAACACAGCGGGATTACTCGTCATGCGCATGGGGGTTGTTTTTCCGGCTTGCTATTGGCTGTTATAAATGTCAAAACTC
Organism: Listronotus bonariensis; assembly: GCA_014170235.1. Lineage (NCBI taxonomy): Eukaryota > Metazoa > Arthropoda > Insecta > Coleoptera > Curculionidae > Listronotus > Listronotus bonariensis. The sequence continues at coordinate 90,714 of JACEGR010002305.1, read as the reverse complement.
TTGACTTTCACATGTTCAATATGGCTGATGTTTTGTGATTGTTGTGGCTGTATATTCGTTTTGTGTTTTATTCGGTTTGATTTTACGTGTGACCTGTGTTATAGATATAAATTATTGAAACAAAATTTGTGGAAATTTATGGTTTTTTTAATAAATTATTTTTTAAAATATTTACGTTGTTTTTTTTGAATAAAAACAAATTAACACTTTATCTAGGATTTATTTATGTAACAAAACATTTTATACATTAATATTTTATATACATCCGTAAATATATTTAATGAATATCTTGCTGGAGGTAAAAGCACAATGAACCAATAGAGGATTTCTGTGTGCGTCACTCTCTATTTAAAAAATTTGCTTGAACTGTAAAAGTCTAAAAGTCAGACAAATGATCGGTTTAAAAAGTAATAATAGTGATAAAAATTATACTAAAGCGAAAAATAAAAAGGCCTAAAGCCTAAACACTTAAAAAACTTAATAACTGACCCAGTAATGTACAAACCAAGATATAGAGTGTGTCTACTTAAGTTCGTACCATAAGGCAAACTTATTATTAATTTTACGAAAAAACTTAACCATTCAATATTAATTGTTTTCAGTGGTAGGTATATGAATAACTTAAAAAATATAAATTTATGTAAGGAGGAAAGTACACTTATTTTTGTCAATATTGAAAATTTGTGGAAAAAAGATGTTTAGGATTAGGATTTTTTTTCTGCAATAACGAGCATTTGTGAGCTTCTTTTACAAAAGTATTTTATTTCAAAATAAGTATATGTGGAAACTTAAATTGTCATTGTTAATTAAAACCTACAATCTTATCTGCTTCCTCATACCTAAAAAACAAGTATGTAGATATCGAATAAAATGGACCAAGCACAGTGGCCTATGGAAACTGAAATCCTACTACGCTTTTCTTAGTATAAGTAGGTAATATTAACTTATAGACTATATTACCTTTCAACTAAATAGGATCAACATAAATCTAAAATTTATTTGGTTGGTAAGTTTGAGCATGCTATTTTCATATATTTCTTAAAATTATACACTTCTTTTAAACATTTTTTATGCTAAATAAGTAATCTCGCAATAAAAGTTTAGTTTTCAAAAAATAATTCTATTTAGATCTTTATTTTCAGTTCTCATTTCCCTAAAATTTATTTCCTATACATTTTTCCACATTAACCTATTCCAATCTAAGAAAAAATAGTCTTCTACCAAATAGATTTTAATACAACATTAGCACTAAATTACCAATATTTAGTCATTAAAATAATAATAAATTACAGTATAAACCACATTTTACACTTTTTATTAATGTTTTATGTATATTTACTCAATAAATCAATGTTTTTGAATATACCGACGATTTTGACATTGGGAGTGCGTATGCGTATGACCCTTTCTTCAAATTGTGCCACTTTTCGAAACGGCGATTGATCCTCTATCCTTGTCTATTCTCCTTGAAAAGAACCTTTCAAACCAAAAACTTTTAAGCCACCAACCAAGGTTACTTTGTATTTATAAGGTTGCGACATTTCATTTTGCATTGTTTTGGAAGTGATATTTGTTGAAAGATGTAATTCCAAATGTTTTTTATTTAAAGTAAAGGAATTTACAACTTAATAACATTTAAAAACTGTTGTGTAAACGGTTGTTCTACTAATACAATAAAATGTATATCTCCGGCACTGAACAACATGGTCGAAAAATGGGAGATGTGACGTCATAACACGTCAAAGCAATATGGCCGAATGTCGTGACCTTATATAGACCGACTTTGCCACCAACTTCGTTTTTTTCTCTAAATTCCAGAAGTGTCAAATTTGTGTGTATACTTGGTTGCCTATTTACTTACAAACAACCAAGAAGTTGCCAGTACACCATAACCTAAGTGCGACGTACGCTGCTGCCTGTTCACAGTAAATAACTAACGGCATGAAAAGGCCTAGACACCGGAGAAAACGGTTAAGTATATAAGGTTACAGGGTCATTCAAACATAATCTGGGTAAAAATGAAAACAAAATTAGACGGCACCATGTGACCGTTACATTTTTTAATCGGGACTTTTTTGATGTACTTTTTTTAGTTAAAAAAATACAAAAAAGCCTTGCATGTATCTCAAACAAACTTAAAATTTTGTATTTTTTTATAAAGCTATTTTAAACTTTATCAAAACAGAAAAACCAAATTTTTATAAAATTTTTAAGTTTTACAAGATGGCGGCTGCATATTTGATTTTTTTTTAATAAAAGGATGAAATTATTTAATAGAGTTTCTCACTGCTGCTGGACAAAACACAAATATCTCAAGAATGGTAAACCACAGCAATTTGCACGAATTTTGTGTAAAATACATAAAAGGGTGTACTGTCTTATTTATATAGTAAATACAGGGAAGCACAAAAGGCGTCGTTCAAGAGGAATTCAAAGTAGTGTAGATAGCGCTCTCTAGTTAACATATAAGAATTAATATCAGATTAGATATTATTTATATATTATTAAAAAACCCCTGATGGCCGTCTTTTATTACAATATTAAAAACGAATTAAAAATTATCTAAATAAATTTCATATAGTTTTTCTAGTTACGTATATTTACAGTAGTCAGTCACTACTTGTATCACGTCATCTGCGAAGTAAACTACTTCAGTGGCTTGTTGAAACTGCGAAAATCTAAAGTCTGTCAACAAAAGGTCGGATACTGACAACCAACTGCGTAGAAGTACGTCATCACGGGTTAAAGCTACCCGTCTAAAGTGTCCAAGGCAGGACAAAACGAATTTATTCACCAGCGTCTACTAACCATTCAGTCAAGCAAAAGCCAGCTGAAGCGAAAGATAGCGGTATCATGAGGCAGAAATCAATGGTACATACCTCTACCCTTCAAGCTTTATGCTCAACGTCACCAGACTTTAGGAGCATGGAACCCACGCACAAAGGAAAGAGGGTATGGACACATAGTAGGCTTTGAAATTGTGATATTTTGGCATCTAAGCGAGTGTGTAGACCGAAGTAGTAAATGGTTTAAACTAGTCGCTAAATCCTGGATTGACGCCCAGTTTTGTCATTGTTTTGACTCATCAGACGTGGAGTTCATCAAGTGACTAGACAGAAAGAGCGCAGTAGTAGTTAAAGATATATTCTAGGGTTTAAGTATTCGTCAGAAGCTTTAAAAAGATGTATCACTTAACGCCTTCTTATTAAGGAATTTTGGGGTGGTGGCCTTGGTGGTTAAGGGGTTAAAGAGGCGCCGTCCAATTTTTTGTAAAAACGTTCCCCCACAATAAATATCTGTTTCTTCTCGAAGATAACTTGATTGGTAAGGTTTTCAATGAACATCCTGTATATATTTTTAACAGTCGAAGAAAGAAGCGAAGAAAGTTTTTGATTAAGACATTATGTATTTAACTAATAGATATTTTTCGTTTATTAATTTTAAAGCATGACGTTGTCAGGTAAGTAATATTACATCTCCAACAGTGTCTCTCTCCTGGATATTAATAAAGGTATGTTCGATAACATAAAAGTCCATTTTATCATATGACATGTAAACAGTAGTAATGCAATAAATTTGAAAAAACTAAGACGGATCCACCAAAAAGTGGGGTTAGGTCACTATATATAGAAAGAACTCTGAAAAAAAGTGCTTAAAATTTGATTCTTACCCCATATCCAAAATTTGAAGCATGTGTTTTGCCAATTATACAGTGACCGGCAAGAAGTTTGCAACTGCATTAAATAATAAAAAAGCCAGCTGAAGCGAAAGTTAGCGGTATCATGAGGCAGAAACCAATGATACATCGCAAGGCGATGTAAGGCCAAGTAATGACAAAGTCAAAGTCAAAGTCAAAAATCGCTTTAGTCATCATAAGACAAAATCTTATTGACAAGCTTCCATAAAAATAATATATACTTAAAACTATACAGGGTCATAAATAATAGTAATAATAAATAATAACAATATACTAGCCAAAAAAAACAGTAAAATAGCAATAAAACACAATAAAATAGTAAAATAGTAAAAAACATTAGAAAACTAATAGAAAACAATACGATATCATAAAAATAGAAAAGACAAACTTAGGAATTAAAAAACAAACATAGCCATAAGCTATCCCTTTAAAACTCATCAAATGCCTTTAGTAATAAAATATTTCTTAACATAATTTTTAAGTTGGCTGCTTTATTTAAAACTATACAGGGTCATAAAAAATCGTAATGATAATCAATAACAATATACTACTGGCCAAAAAAAGAAAACAGTGAAATAGTAATAAAAACACAGTAAAATAGTAAAAAACAGCAAAAAATTAATCAAAAAAATACAATATTATAAAAATAGTAAAAAACGACAAACTTAGGAATTAAAAAACAAACCTAGCTATAAGCTATCCCTAAAATACTCATCCAAGGTGTAATATGCCTTTCGTAACAAAATATTTTTTAACATCCTCCTAAACATTTTTAAGTTGGCTGCATTCTTAATCAATGCAGGCAGATGATTGTACATCTTAAGACCTTCATATATTAGAGAGTTCTTGGTGAGAGTAGACTTTGGAATGGGCAAGGATAAGTTATTACTTGTTCTTGTCGCATAATGATGAATCTGCTGATATTCCCTGCATCTTTTAAAAACAAGAGACACCGTTTCAATTATCAATATGCAAGGTAAAGTTAATAATTTTTGTTGAATAAACAAGGGTCTGCAGTGATCCCTGGACTTCGCACCGCACACATATCGAACAGCTCTCTTCTGTAAAATGAAAACGGAATTAAAATGGGACTGACTACAGAAACCCCAAAATGGAATGCCGTATCTTAAATGTGATTCCATCAGACAGAAATATACATTTCTTGCCATGAAATTGCCTAACTCATTGGATAGCACATGAACAGCATAGCAAGCAGATGCCAACTTGGCGGTCAGGTTAAAGATGTGATCACCAAACTTTAATCTATCATCAATCCAGAGGCCAAGAAATTTTGTGGATGATTTCTTTACAATTTGATAGTCAACATCCGGGGCTGGATCAAATTTAAACGTCAATATATTGGTTTTACTGACGTTAAGACTTAAAAAGTTTGAGTTGCAACATGTCTGTACACTCTCCAAATCCTGTAGGACGACCCGCATCAAATCAGCTGCATCTCTACCCAACCATAAAATAGTAGTGTCATCGGCAAACAAGGTAAATTGGCCACGTATACCAATCGTAGCCAGATCGTTTATATACAGAAGAAAGAGCAAAGGACCCAACACTGAGCCCTGTGGAATTCCATGTTTAATATCAAGCACCCCAGATATACCATTCCGAGATCTCACCAACTGCTTCCTGCCAGACAAGTAGGAAGAAAACCAATCCAGTGCTATTCCCCTAAAACCATAACAAAAAGCTTTCGCAGCAGTGTTGCATGATTAACACAGTCGAAAGCCTTAGAAAAGTCGCAGAACACTGCTGCAGCAATATCACCATCATTTATTCCTAAATATAGATGTTTTAAAAAATTAAATATAGCATCGGTTGTATTATTATTATCTTGAAATCCAAACTGGCATCCAAGCAAAATAGAATGACTCCCTATAAAACCAAGCATCCTTACCTTAACTAGCTTCTCAATAATCTTAGACGCGGTTGTGAGACATGAAATGGGACGAAGGTTGGTCGGATCATCGGGGTCACCTCCCTTATACAGTGGATTAACCATCGCCGTCTTCAAGCAATCAGGAAAAATGCCCTTATCGAATGACAAATTAACAACCTCTGCAAAAATGTCGAGGCAGTGATCAGGAAGGGTTTGAACGATCCTTATTGAGACGCCATCAATGCCAGATGAATTCAGTTTTTAATAGTTTTCATTATTGCTTTAATCTCTGCAACGTCAGTATGATGAAGGTAAAAATGTTACACTGAATTGAATACATTGCTTGATGTTTAGGCCAAGGGTTCTCAATTTAAGAAAAGTGAGAACTTAATTAATCTCAACCTCTACCCTTCAAGCTTCATGCTTAACGTAACCAGACTTTAGGAGCATGGTTCCCGCGCACAAAGGAAAGAGGGTATGGACACATAATTGGCTTTGGCATTTTGACATTTTGGCATCTAAGCGAGTGTGTAGACCGAAGTCGTAAATGGTTTAAACAAGTCGCTAAATCCTGTATTGACGCCCAGTGCTAGGAGCGTGTTTCCTACCTTTATGACCCAGTTTTGTTATTGTTTTGACTCATCAGACGTGGAGTTCACCACGTGACTAGACAGAAAGAGCGCAGTAGTAGTTAAATATATATTTTAGGGTTTAAGTATTTGTCAAAAGCTTTTAAAAAGATGTATTACTTAACGCCTTCTTATTAAGGAATTTTGGGGTGGTGGCCCTGGGTGTGGCATATCTGTTTCTTCTCGTAGATAACTTGATTGTTAAGTTTTTCAATGAACATCCTGTATACATTTTTAATAGTCGAAGAAAATAATGTTTTTAATTAAGACATTATGTATTTAACTAATAGATATTTTCCCTTTATTAATTTTAAAGCATGACGTTGTCAGGTAAGTAATATTACATCTCCAACAGTGTCTCCCTCCTGGATATTAATAAAGTTATGTTCGATGCGGATAATGGAGCAAGGCTTTACGTGATTTGCAGCTTAAGGGTGTTTTGGTTCAATGTATATTTATGGTATTGAAACATTACGGTATATTAAAGTTTTCTAATTTTACATTGTTGTGGTTTAAAAAAATAATATGCAATGACCGGCAAAAAGTTCCCAACAGATGGGACATTTTTTGATTAAAGAAAATTCCTATTTTTTTTCGGCGATCGTCTCTACATTTTCGATAACCTGAAAACCCATTTTGATATATGTCATGTGAATAGCCGTATGGCCAGAAATTAAAAAAAACTAAGATTGAACCACAAAAAGTGAAGTTAGGTCACTACATGTAAATCGAACCAATTGTAAGTAGAAAGTGGTTAGAATTTAATTCTTACCCCATATGCAAAATTTAAAGCATGTATTTTAATAATTATTATTCAGTGACCGGCAAAAATTCGTTACATATTTTTTTATTGAGGAAAATTCCCTTTTTTCTAGCGATCTTTCTGCATGTCCAAAAACCTAAAAGCCCATTTTGTCATATGTCATGTAAACAGCAGTATGGGAAGAAATTTGAAAAAAACTAAGATGGAACCACCAAAAAGTGGGGTTAGGTCACTATAAAAAGAAAAAGTGCTTAAAATTTGATTCTTACCTCATATCCAAAATTGGAAGCATGTATTTTGCTAATTATACAGTCACCGGCAAGAAGTTCGCACCATATGGAAAAAAATTATTAATGGAAATTTCAATTTTTCTCTACATGTCCGATAACCTTAAAACCCATTTTGATATATGTCATTTAATTAGCGGTTTGGCGATAAATTAAAAAAAAATAAAACTAAGATTAGCCCAAGGAAGATAAACTTTTTAATAAGGAGCGCTCTTTTTTATATTTGTCCGTATATATAGGTTATGTTTGTGACGTCACCCTTTTGCCATATTATTTTTTTACCTGACAAAATTAACCTTACCATAAAATAAAATCACTAAAATTTTTATTTTCGGAAAAGCAATGGTTTACCTTTTTTTTTTTTAATTATTCTTTTCATGTTCCTAAGCTTTCTCATATAAAACATACTTATCAACGTGAGTCAGACAAAAGCAAAAATCATAAAGTGTCTTTTAATATATAGAATAAGAATTTAACCGTAAGAAGATAAACCCAAAAAAAATATATATATTTTTTTTTGACCGGTGTAATGTGTTTATTGAACACTAGACAAATTCTAAATAGAAGGCATGTCATGCTTTTAAAAAATATAATATTAAATTATGATAGTGATAGAACATTTAGGAATATACCGTAGGTCTAAATGTGGTAGACTTATCATTAAAATTAAAAGAAGAGTTTCAGATTTCCATTGTCTTTATTACATTTATTCATACAACGTTTCGGGCAGTACAAAATCTGTCCGTTTTTAAGTGTAAAATAATCAAATTTCTCAAGCTACTGAGTTTATATGCAGTGGGGAAGACCATTCACCCGTGATGGAGTTGGGTGCTGTCAGGCGTAAGGTTGTTCACCTAGGACGCCAGTATCGGTGCGCTTTAGGATTGGTTTCCAAATGTCTGATATTTCTACACTTAATTTGCTAAAAATATTATTATTGTTCTTGATAAAAACGGCTTCCTTAAATTTGTACTTTTTCCAATGTGGTTCCCCGTGAACAACCCGAGCTTGTTGTGTCAGCGATTTTAGATTTTGATGTTTCGCCCCTTTGTATATGTTGAAATATGTTTGAAAACGGACAGATATTGTACTGCCCGAAACGTTGTGTGAATAAATGTGATAAAGACAATGAAAGTCCGAAACCCTTCTTTTAATTTTAATTTTGAAATTTAAGGTTCAAAAATTCGTTCAAAGCATGGCTACATGACAAAGCCTTTATACTACGAAATCAACTGGAATATCAGACATAGGGTGTATATTGTTTCCACCTTCTCGCGTTAGCTTTGTGACTTAGAACTAATATACTACGATATTATATTTAATTAACCGCCGGTGTCACTATTACTGTGACTAACTTAGTCGGCTTTGTTCCATCTTACACCTGAATGAAACTACGTGCTGTTAAGTTATCTGCCTAAATAAGGAAATGCGGGTTAAAATTGTTTAAATACGTTTGACAGTCATGCAAAATTTAGAAGCTAATTTAACGCATGTTAAATTAATAGTCCCAGAGCTAGTAAGCCCTTTAAGTAACGTTAGACATGTAAGGCTAGAAATTTGTATAGTAATGAGTCATAGCATACTAAGTACGACAATCATCACCTGGCAGGCATCAGCCGTGCACATTATCATCTTGCAAATTTTTGAAAGTTTAAAAAAATAATAAAAACAAAAAAACTTGGAGCTGAAAGCTTAAAATTTTCTAGGATTTAGGCCGAGTTTATAATTCAGAATTTTATTTTAGTATTCGTATTAGTATTAACTTAATTTAAATTTAAAAACTTTTGGTGGCAATAATTAGCTACATAAAAAAATAAGTATTGAAACTTGAATCATAATGACTTACCGGTTTTAACCTTTGTATAGTACATAAGCAATTAATATTTTTTCTATTTTAGTCTTAATTTCTGGATTTTAGAGAATTTTAAGGTCGTTTTTAAGATCCGAAAACAAATTTGATTTATAAACACTTTAATTTAAATGTATGTTCTTAAATCTTGTTACTAATGCTAATAATAATAGTAAAATTAAATTTTGATTAGTAAACCCGGCATTAGTTCATTTATAGCAAGGTTTAAAAAAATTGATAGGCGTTTTCGATGAGCACAAGTAACTGCTAGGCGAACTGAAAGGTGTGGCCGAATTGGATGGCCATATTTCCAAATCTATAAGACATATCAAATGTGGTATTTTTTAAAGCCCTTTTTAAGATCTTTTAACGGTAATATATTATGCAGGATACCTCACTCTAAAAAAAAATATTTTTACACCCTGTATATTATCACCAGTATCACCGTTAAACAGATTTTTAAAAGAGCTTTAAGAAAATACCACATTTGATATGTCTATCTCTTATAGTTTTGGAAATATGGCCAAATCAGCCAAACCTTTCAGTTTGCCTGGCAGGTACTTGTGCTTATCAAAAACGCCTGTCAATTTTTTCAAACCAAACTATGAATGAACTAAATCCTAAAAAAATTAAACTTACAGATTCAAGTTTTTTAGTTTTATTTATTTTTTTAAACTTATAAAAATATACAGGGTGATGATGTGCACGGCCGATGCTTGTCAGATGATGATTTTCGTACTTAGCATGCTATGACTCATCACTATACCAATTTCCAGCCTTACAGGACTGACGTTACTTAAAGGGTTTAGTACCTCTTATACTATAAAGGAATACTGATTTTTGTATCAACTGGCTTCCAAGTAGGAAGGTGTTTATTCTTTAAATATTTACGTTAGATAAAGCTAGTTTTATTGTAATAGGAATATTAAAATCAACAATATTAGATTTGGTACAGTAATATACCGAAAGCAGTATTATTATTTATCCAATCTAAAGAAAACAAAATATATGCACAGAAGAATGTGGTGTACATTCCTTTGTCAATTTTTTTTTTCAGGTGCTACTTGAGACGCCACTGGACATAATAAAATAAAATCAAGTAAGTGCTAAATAAGCTTACAAATACTATAAATATCACCTTCAAATTACAAAAAAATAGTGTAAATTATATCTAACATATTTACCAAAATCCAACGTTTAACACTTAGTATCTTAAAAGCGCAAAATTGGCGGATCCATGTTTTAACATATAAACTATTTGTTTTAAAAATATTCAGTATTAAAAATATTTTAGTGCATCCTCTATTTTTTTTACTTAATTACCCCTACCTAATAAACACCCCATAAATGTATACCTTGTTTCTTTTTGTATAATTATTATAACAATACATTTTTGGTGTGGAAGACTAATATAAACAGGGCCTTTCTTAAGTGCGATAAAAAAATTAATTTTTATGCTTATTATATAAAGAAAAGTTAAAATAAATGTAGGTTCAATTTATTGTTTACCACAATGTTTTACATGCAATTTTTAAGCATTGTGCCAAAAATCGTAAGGGTTGCAGTCACGAAACCCGCCTAGTTCAAAACCCAAAACATGTGTTTAAGCCTATGGTTTCATGACTGTAACCATTACCATTTTTAGAATAATGTGTAAAAATTGTGTGTAAAACATTGTGGTCAACTTGCTCGACAAAAAAGTGACGCGTTCGCCCAGTTCGACACCCGAAACATTTGACTTTGACAGGCTGGGTTAAAGCGCCGCTTTTATATATGACGGTATAAATATTCGTATAACACTTATCAAAGAAACCCCCAAAAAGGTTTTTAAAAGTGTTCTTATCATGAAGTCCATTTCATTACTGGCCTAGAGACTAATACTTATTTAAAAATAAGTTAGGCGAACGAATATCCGCAACAAAATAAAAATACCATAAAAATTAATCTTCTAAGCATATACTACGTTATTAATTTTTACAAAATATACAACCGCTTACGTAATAAAAATTGCAATTTTAATAATAATTTTAAAATTTCTCGTGTAACAAAGCGGATTTAATAATAAAGAAAAGTTTTGCACTTTTTAAATATCTTTTTTTATAATTTACTGGCATGCATTATGAGAAAAAATGTAAAATACAAATTTTAAAGTATTTTAGAAGGATTATATAATTTGTTTTTCTTAAATAGGTTGTGTATTTTTTAAAATTTTATTTGGAATGTAAAGTTAGTCTTTAAAGGAAGATTTTCTCTATCTTCCAATTTTTATAGACTATGCTTTTAATATGTTAAACCTTTATAAACTGTTCTTAAAAATAAATACAGTGCATGTAATCAGGACCCCGCCCCTTGTAACTTTTAAATTGTTTAGTATTTTTTTATGAAAGTTTAAAGACTTGAAGTACTGATTGACTAAGGAGTACCAGAAACCAAAGTAAATATCCCTACCTACCACAAAATGTTTGTATTTTATTAATAACCCAAATATTTAATCTATATGTTTCGACACCAATAAAGTTAGATATACCTATAGATATATAGTTAGGACCATATTTATTTCATTCTGAAAGCGATGCCGCCAAGTACACAAAAAAAAGTAAACAAACCTTTTCGAAAGCACATAGCCTCTGACAGAGCCTGAGTAGATATTTTTAGATAAATAAATAAAAATATTGTGAAAACACGTATCACGTACTTTAAAATCATCCTCTTATTTAGTCTCTGGCGTACCATAAAACCTGTAACGCGTGGCGTAGTCGTCGGGTTGAATATTTTTTGCTGCTATGAATCATTGTTTACAAAAGGGTTTATTTGCTTTATCATTTTTTGTTTACTTGGCTGCATCGCTTTCAGAATGAAATAAATATAGGTCTAACTATACCTACTTATTATAGTATTTCCCTAAAGCTCTTTTAAGGATCTTTTTAATGATAATATTGGTAATAATATACAGGGTAGTACAAAAAGTATATGTTTTTTAATGACGCACTTTGTTTATTACATCACTAATAAAAAGATATTTAAAACTTAAAAAATATTACATTAAATATATCTAACGTTCTTAGTTATGGAAATATGACCATCCATGTCAAGTATTTAGGTTATTTTTAAAGTACTGCTATTTTAAAGTAGGTAAAGGTATAAACTTTATTAAAATGCGGTTATAAAGTACTCATCAGGAGCTTTAAAATGATTGCCGCAAGACCCCACTTTCCATTTAATTTTTTTTTCAAAATGGCGCCTGGATCTCAGGTTAACATTTATATTTGTCATTTCTTGCCTACAATTTGGTTTATGTTGTCTTTACTAAAGTTCTAAAATTTTCATAAAAAAATACCGAATAATTCAAAAGTTATGAGAAGGGGTCCTGAATTTAGATACGAACTGTATATAAGCTCAGTGAAATAACTATGTTTGGAAATTGTCCCTAAAAATCGCTTTTGACGGAATACTTTGTATATACTACAAACATAAAATATTGCATACGTTATTTAAAAATGAGACGAATAATAAAAAAACCAAAAAACACGTCAAGTTTCTTTTAAAAGCAAAGTTTGACGTCACTCCCATTGATCAAACTAAGTGTCCCAAAATAAATGTGGCAATGTTCAATTTAAAGAATTTAAATAAAATACTTTGTATTTTTTATTGTACCAACATAAAAAGTTAGGGATCCCTGGATCATTTTTCCAAGTCATTACTAACAAGCTAATTTTTTGTGAGTAGCTTCATTTGACGAGACGCCCAACTTTTTTCCTTACAACAATTTTCGTTGGTAGTAGCGTACAGGGGTAGCAAGGTTGAAATTTGTTGATTTAACGAGTATAAAAAAATAATTACTGACGGCGTAATTCGCTCTAGATAATAATCTAAATAAACCAAAAAATATTTGTGCTACAAAATTAAAGGTTTCATTCAAAGGGTCCCTCACCACCAACATGTATAATAAACGATGTTACTACTAACCACCTGATTTTTTTCTGTTGATTAATTAATATTAATATAATTTAACACCCACATTGTACTACAAATTGCATGGTACGTAATCCTGGTCCTACGTTCCAAAGATGTAGTACTTATACTTAATAAAAAAATAATTACTAACAAGCTGAATCTTCGTGATTAGCTTCGTTTCAATTAGACGCCAAACTTTTTTCCTTACAACAATTTTCGTTAGTGGTAGCTTACAGGGGTAGCACGGATAAAGCATGTTGATTTGTCGAATATAAAAATTTTATTACTAACCATTTAACTTTTTTTTCTATTGGTTAGTTAATATTCATTTCATTTAACACCTACATTGTCCTACAAATTGCGTGGTACGCTATCCCAGTCCTCTAATTCCATAATTATATTTATTTAAAAGGTAACTTTTACACCTTTTTACCTGAATTTTAAGAATACTCAACAAAAAAAAGTTACAAAATATAATTAAAAATATTTGACAAATTTTGACGTTGATTATTTTGATTATTATAACCAGGTTAATTACGTAAAAAGAATAAATGAAAAATTGTTGTTATAAAATAAAAAATTTTGGTGACTAATGAGAAATTTTAGATATGTGATGCATATTTGATTTAAAAATCTTCTTATTTGACACTTTGCTATATTAATAAAAGTATAGGGAGTTATTACTTGGTCAATTTTACATTACAAATCTGGTCGGACTAGCAATACAAACTTGTTTTTTTAAGGACATTACTTTATTTAGACCAAAAACACGATAACCTAATACGTAAAATCTTTGTCCAACAGTTACTAATAATTTTTGTTGTTTTGTGGTATTGACAACTTTTAAGCGTAGGACTAGGATTACGTACCACGCAATTTGTAGAACAATGTGGATGTTAGATTATATAAATAATAATTAATTAACCAGAAAAAAAATCAGCTGGTTAGTAGCAAATTTTTTGAACATCGTTAATCATACATGTTTGTGGTGGAGAACTCTTTGAATAAAAACTTTAATTTTGTAGGACAAATATTTTTTCGGTTAATTTAGATTATTATCTTTAGAATTAAGAGCGAATTACGCTGTTAGTAATACATTTTTATACTCGACAAATCAACATGTTTCAACCTTGCTACTCCTGTAAGCTATCACCAATAAAAATTGTTGTAAGGAAAAAGTTTGGCGTCTCGTCAAAATAAAGCTACTCACGAAAAATTAGCTTGTTAGTAATTATTTGGAAAAATGGCCTATGGATCCCTAACTAAAACATCAAAAACTTCAATTTGTCTATTTATATTTTCCGAGAAAATTTATTTTAAATACCGCGTGTCCCTTGTCAGTGGTTTACACATAGGTATAACTTTTAATTTCTTAAAATATCGAAATAAAATGTATTATTCAGATTTAACAATAATAAATATTAGGAGGCTTGATGTCAGAAAGTATGAAAATTAGTGCATAAAGGGAATATAATATATTTATTAGGATATTATCCATAAACTAATATTTTTACGTAATGAGAAACAAGGATTTGCTGTGCTTTTATGTTACAAAATAAACGCGCTCTATAAACATAAAACCAGCCACTAGATCATGCTTTGCTAATTTAACCACACATCTTGTACGCAGTTAAGTTACGGTGTAAAATAAAACAAAGACGACGATAAAGTTAGTGGCGTTAATGATGACAGCCGAGAGTAATTACGTATTTATATTAACATATCGTGTAAAACGGAGGTAACAGTCTTCCTCAAAAATAACAACTTGACACGTAAACGCCTTGTTAAAACTTTTAGGTTGGTTACATCAAGATTACTACTAAGCTATGTTCTGTATGCATGTATGCATGCATGCACCCGTGTGTGTAATATATATGTATATAACTAAGTCAAAGTCAAAAAACATATTTCCTTTCCCCCCTCCCCACCCTGATATGTTTTGTAATTTTAATATTTTCTTTATAAAATTTGTGTATGGCTAATGGGAGGATATAAACTATTTTTAACGTCAAAATGGTAGTTGCAACAATCGAGATGGCGAATGGGCGTCATCTTAGGAAAAAAATAAATGAAAATGGGGTCTTGTGGCATATTATTTCAAAGCTTCCGATAAAAACTTTGTAACCCTAGAATATAAAGTTAATATCTTTCCCTACTACAAATTAGGGCTACTTTAAAAATTACCTAAATACCTAATTTGGGTGGTCATATTTCCGAAATTAATAAAGTTGAATGTCCTTAATGTGGTATTTTCATAAAGATATTTTAAAGAGATAATAAAAATATATATAGACTTTTTGTTTTCCTGTGCATATTATCGCCAGTATTAAGATTCGAAAGATCTTTAAACGAGCTTTAAGAAAATACCATAATAAGTACACCTAATTTTATTGGTTTTAAAAATATGACCATCCAAAACAGGTATTCAGGAAATTTGTAAAGTGCTGCCATTTTGTAGTAAATTAGATTCGATTAGAATAGGGCCGGGATAAGCCACTCGGCTTATTGTGTGCCCTGTCTTTTTACGTCTGGGTGGTGTCAGCCAATCGGGACCTACAGCTTAACGTGGGTTCCGAACCACGGTCCTATGAGCGACAACTTAAGACCTTGTCCTCAGCCAGGGGGCACTACTGAACCTACCAACTGAGTGGGGTCCGCATGCCTACGGTTGCGCAGAACACGGCAAAGTGTGTTCCGGCGCCCTGGTCCTGGTGGCCTTCAGCGTCGATACATTTTGCACTTTGTCCGTGTGGTGTTGAGCTAACCACTAAATTTTCGACCAACTTATAAATAAGTATTTGGCCTTAACAGGATTTAAACCCACCTTACGTCCGTTGTGCGCTCAACGACTTAACTTCTTACACGCCAAGCCATCACCGGACTATTTTGTAGTAGGTAGAAATATTAACTCGTCAAGAGCTTTTAAATGATGTGCGACAAGCCACCCCGTTCAATTTAATTTTTTCCTCAAGATAGCGTTCATCCGCCATCTTTATGTTACAACATTTTAACGTCAAAAGGTAGTTTATATCCTTCCATTAGTCATGCCTAAATTGTATAAAGAAAATATTAAGGATACAAGATTAGGCGTGGGGAAGGAGTATTTAGGTTCACCCTATATATTTTGGTTTTATTTTTTTTTTTTTAATTTTGATGTAAAAAATAACATAGGGTATTTTATAACTACTGTACAAACTTTCAAAAGATAATTCCCTATGTTATTTTATAAACTAAGAGTTCTAGAAAATATATGTTAGCAGTTTCTTTATTTCCCAGATAAAAGGCGTAAGAGTTTAAAAAAGGTGTGTGTATTTTAAAATAAATAATTTATTCTAAACCGATTTGGTTCGGTAATAAAAAATAAACAATTTTAACCTTCAAATAGATTAGACACCATATTTTTATACAATACAAGGCTGCTAAAAGATTTTTTATATGTTTGTTTGACTATGGATACTTTTGAAATGACTTAAAGTGTCTTTAAATAATATTTAAAAATCAAAGCCAAATATAATTAAAACACAAAAGACCAAAATTTTGTGTTTTTTTACTTTAATGGAAACAAATACAATCAAATCAGTTTAAGAGTATTTAAAATCTTTATACATAATTTTTAAACACATGAAAATTTACAACTATATATTTAGTCCTTATGACTTTGTTCGTAATTTAAGTAAGTCGCAACTATAAGTGACAGAATTGGGTACAATAAGAATTAAAAGCTTGCATTTTATTTATTAAAACATTTAAATACTACAAGTCTTACCATAATGTCTTAGGCCCATATAACAACTAATAAGTGACATCGATATGATTAGCCACGTACTGGTTCTTGTACTGCTTGCCATTCCTAAAACAAAACAAAAAACTTTCTTATAATTCTTTAAAAGTAAATTTTCCTTTTTAAATAAAGCTTTTAAGTTTTTAGGTATTTTGTAACCATTTAATAGTTTATTAGAAAAAAACATACATTTGTATTTCACAACATTTGTTTAATTTAGGGGTACCATTGGTGATAATATACAAGATAGGATAAAAAGTATATTATTTTTTTTATAAAGCACCCTGTATATTATATAACCAATTAAAAAATCTTAAAAAAGCTTAGAAAATAGCACATTAACTACATCTAACTTTATTACTTTTGGAAATATCGCCATTCAAATCAGGTATTTAGGTGATTTTTAAAGTATATACCGTCATTTTGTAGTAGATAATAAGTTAGAGTGACTTTATATTCTAGGGTTTTAAAATACTCGTAAGAAGCTTTAAAATGATATGCCACTTAACCTTCTATTTTATTTAATTTTTATGCAATATTGCGTCTAGCTGTCATCTCGACATTTAGAGCTGTCATTGTTTTGTTTTATTAAAATATTCCAAACGGTTAGAACTTAGAATTAAGAAGGGGCGACGGACTTTAGGACTTACTATATAGAAAAAATAAAGTGAAAAAAGGCTGCCTAATGCAAATGCACCTTATTAAATATACAGGGTGAGTTTTTTTCGATGTTTAGTACAGAGATCTCAAGAACCGCTGGTTGCAGCTACAAAGATGATTAAATAGGGAAATAATTTTAGTTTAAAGGGGCTAGTTTAAATCACTTTCTGTATCTTTCCAAATAGTCATGGCCTTCTAGATATTAACAAAAAAACATATTTTCCAAAAATGTGTTTTTCTTTATAACTCAGTTAATATTCGGGCATAAAATAAGTGTAAATAGAAAAGTTGTAGAAAATTATCTACTAGAGAAAGGTGTAATTAGATATTTAATGTTATAGTCCGTTTTTCAGCTACGATATAAACTTGCATTTTTTAAATGGAAACCATAGTTGGTTATGATATTTTTAAAACGGCTTTTCATAATCAATAATGGTGACAAGGTATAACTTAAATGAAAAAATAACGTGGTTTTGGTCACAAAGGTTATAAATTTGTGATTTTTTAGTTGTCCAAAAACCCTTTTCTTTCTTTTTACAGCCTTTTCAGTAGTTATTTTAACTTTCATATGCTCGTAAGACTCAGTTTACGAAACAAAAATAATTTATGATTATAACGTATAGTCATTGTGTCCAAAAGGCAACAGATTTGGCTTTAAAAAGATATAAGTAGTATAGTTATAGGCAATAATAGTGAAATCTTCAATATTCTGTAAATAGAAATGCTTCTTTTACTTAGTTTTATTTAAAGCACAGTTTTATTTGTTATTATAGTTAATTTATTGGTTAAATTTATTTCTGCTTAATAATTTTTCCATTTGGTTATTTATTTTAATCAATTTAGTTTGTCTTTTAAAGTTAAACACATTTAAAATACTAATGCTAAAACCAACACTTTTAAACAGAAAAACTTATATATTTATTTTTATTTTTAAAAGATAGTGTCTCCAATTAATAAAAACTTATAAAAATTATTTTGTTTAATTTATAGATTTAAAACGTTTATAGAACTAAATTAGATAAAAAAAGTCCTTGTCAATATAACTTGTTTAAATGTTTAAGGCTAAATGATATTAAAAACAAAATTAAAATCCTTAAAAAGCCTATAAAAGGGTTTTAAAAAATGTCAGCCAACTATGGTTTCCATTTAAAAAATGAAAGTTTTTGTCCTAGATCAAACTTAGACAACTACATTAAATATTGGATTACACGTTTTCGTAAGAGAATAATTATCTAGAAGTTTATTTATTACATTTTTTTCTAGTCTAAATATTACCAGTTTACAGACCAGAACAAAATTTTGTCTAGTAAGTCATGATTTTTTAGACGAAACAAAAATAATTTAAACGAAGCTCTAGAAACTACAATTTTTTTCCATTTACCCATCTCTGTAGCTGCAGTGGTTTCTGAGATCCCCTTATTAAACATCGGAAAAAATTCTTTCTGCTCTAGATATGAAGATATGAAGAAACTACGTTTTAGTGCCAGGAAAAGGAGCATTAGATTCAATTTTTATTTTGTTATAATAGTTAGCAATAAATTATTTAACAGATTATGGTTTCTTTAACGTGGATAAAGCGGTTACTGCATTTGAATGCAATACCGCTCTAAAACAAAGCCAAAATAATAATATGTATAATAATCATCTATTTTCAACCCACTGAATCGCATCAAACACAACGTTATCACATTATTAATATTTAGAATATTTCTGCTTAAGCTTCCATTTGCTTAAATCGAGAATTTGCACAAGCGAATTGATATGTACACGAATGTATTTGTTTTGACCAGTTCGTTAAAATGAAATGTATTGTTTGATAGTAGGCGTTCTAGTATAACATTGTGCTATTTGAATAGATATTTAATTAAGCACATGTTTTATTGCATACAGCAAAATATGATTTGCAATATTTCATTTTGCAATAATATATTGAAAAACTCAAATTTACGAATAAAACCGTTTTTTAAATTTTATTACCTTGTTAATTTAATATTATTTAACAACTGGGCCCTTCTCTAAATATCTGTTTTAAGCATCTAAGGCTTTATATAATATGCAGATAAAGAAAAACAACAAAATACAGAATAAACCTCATGTCACACCATTTTAATAATTAATCTGGGAGCCAGAGCTGTTTCGTGGCCAATCAGTGTCCACGGAGTTTTAGAGTATATTCCTATAGATTTTGACACACTGAATTCAAATTTAAAACTTGCTTTTGTGTCGGAAGTAACGGAAACAATTTAATTGTTTATAAGGCAGCTTGCTCCTAAACTAAAAGAGATGGAAATATTTTTTAAATAAAATTTGTTCTCTAAAAATCTACGAAATGACGTTTTATAAGCATTAATCTAATTGTTAGAACGAGAGAAATGGCAAAGTCAGAGCAAAAACATCACAAAATTTGCAAAAATTATGGCATTTAGGCAAATTTTTACATATAACTCGACCTGATTTTAAGTAAAGTAACTCTGTGATAGCTTAAATGGAAGAAAAAATTTCCAACTTTAAAACTAACCTAAATTGTAATTCAAAATAATAATAATAGCAAAGTTATTACAAACATAAATGGATATTTTTAATAAAAAAGGCATATAATTTGTTTATATGATTTTTAAGCTACCTACTAAAAGTTTACATTATAACAAAGCAAGTTACATATTTGAATTGAACGATTCAAGACAAACAATTTGATGTATAATATGTATAATTTAAATATATTTTTATTATGATAAATTAGTTTCAAGGTTCCCGTGTCGTTACTCGCTCGAACGGCTAAAACCGTATATAATAGGTATTAGTGTACAGGGTGAGTCAACGATAGCGCGAAGTAAGATATCTCTCTTATAATAAGAAATAGAAAAATATGTGTAATACAGAAGTTAAAAGTACTGCTCAGAGCCACTTCATGAAATTATTTTTAGATATACAGGGTGAGGCATAAACTCGTGGCAGATCAAACTTATGGATTCCCCGAATAATTCTAAATATATTTCATCTATAATATTCTATTCCTAGGTTTAACCATTTTTAACTAAATTTAAATTTGATATTAAAAATTACGTTTTTAGGGTTAAATATAACGATCAATTTCTCTTATATGGAGTTTTCTAATATTTAATTGGGGTTGGTTTTCTTGTAACGGGGGACCTTCTATAGTAGATTATTTTGATATTTTAGTAATAAATTAAAACAGGGTGACCGAAAATAAATAAATAAAAAAAATATGAAAAAACATGAAAAGTCAATTTTTTTAAATGGAAGCCTTCAATTATTATACTTTTGTCTTATTAAGCATTAAAAATAAGGATAACTTTGTATAAGGTTGTCTATTCTAAAAATTTGTAATTTTTGAAATATTGGACAAAAAACATTTTCTTATGGTCAAAACGTTATACGGCTCTTAAGTTTTGTTTAGTTCGCCATGGCGACGTGACGTAGCTTTGAAAATGTGCGGGATTTGACAGTTATTAATTATTTTTGAAGTAAACGTTGTTATTGTTAAGTTTATGTTTCAATTTACTTAAAATGAAATAGTCAGTTAGTTTTGTTACAAAATTAGCATATCAATTAAGTTTCAGTGTAATTTTAGTGTTTTCTTATTAATTAATTTTAAAATCATATGGCGTTTGATATTAGTTCCTCGTTTTTCAGTGTGTTATGTTTATTAGTTAATTAACAAATTTAAATAATATTTGCACATTTTTAATTCATATTAGTCAAATTTCAAAGAATAGTAACATTTCTAAAGCTACGTCACGTCGCCATGGCCAACTAAACAAAACTTGAGAGCCGAATAACGTTTTGACCATAGGAAAATGTTTTTTGTCAATATTTTGAAAATTAAAAATTATCAGAATAGACAACCTTATACAAAGTTACCCTTCTTTTTAATGCTTAATAAGATAAAATTACAATAATTGGGGGCTTCCATTTAAAAATATTGACTTTTCATGTTTTTTTTCTTATTTATTTTTTTCGGTCACCCTGTATTAATTTAATAATAAAATATGAAGATAATCTACTATAGAAGGTTCACCGTTACAAGAAAACCAACCCTAATTAAATATTATACAACTCCATATAAGAGAAATTGATCGTTACATTTAACCCTGAAAACGTAATTTTGATATCAAATTTAAATTTAGTTAAAAATGGTTAAACTTAGGAATAGAATATCATAAATGAAATATATCTAGAATTTTTCGGGGAATCCAAAAATGCAATATTATATAGGGTGTTCTATTTAAAAATAATAAGTTTGATCTGCCACGGGTTTATGCCACACCCTGTATATCTAAAAATAATTTCATAAAGTAGCTCTTAGCAGTACTTACAACTTCTGTATTTACCATATTTTTCTATTTCTTATAATAAGAGAGATATCTTACTCCGCGCTATCGTTGACTCACCCTGTACGTAAGGCTACGAATTAGAATATTTTCGAAAATACAATTTTATTTTTCACTAAAATTAATATATACTTATTTCATTTACCTAATTTATTTCTTAAATATGTTCTTCCTCATTTATTTTTAATAATTAAATTGCTTAAACTTGTCTCTTCTTGGAGTTCTTCTTCATTTACCTCGTTATAAATATTTTCACAAGTATTTTTTTTTACATTTGCAATAGGGAATGCAGAACATTTTTTTTTACTTTTTTGGTCGTAGGAAAATATTGTACATGACTCGTGTCGAAATTAATATTCACACTCATGGTATTGTCGCACTCGGCTATCGCGTCGTAAGACAGCATTTTTACTTGTGTACCAAATAATCACTTTCCATACTTGTTATGTATTATACTATTGTATAAATGTTATAGCCTACTAACTAAACAAGTACAATCATATTTAAAAATGCGCTACAACTTAAGAGTATTTCCATACTGTACTTACATCATTATAATTATTAATGTTTAATCAAATAAAAAATAAATAGGAAAATATTTAAGAAATAAATTAGGTAAATAAAATAGGTATATATTGATTTTAGTGAAAAATCCAATTGTATTTTTAGAAAATATTGTAATTCATGGTCTTACGTACACTCATACTTATTATATACGGTTTAGTCGGCGAGTAACGACACGCATACTTTAAAAGTGATTTATCATATTAAAAAATATATTTAAATTATACATATTATACACCAAATTTCTTTGTCTTGAATCGTACAATTTGAATATGTAACTTGCTTTGCTATATTGTAAACTTTTAGTAACTAATAAACCGTATAAACAAATTATATACCTTTTTTTATAAAAAAAATATCCATTTATAATTCTAATAACTTCGCTATAAATAATATTTTAAAATAAAAATTTAGGTTAGTTTGAAAGTTGGAAATGTTCTATTTCTTCCATTTAAGCTATTACGAGGTTACTTTACTTAAAGTCAAGCTGAATTATAGGTGAAAATTTGCCTAAATGCCGTAATTTTTGTAAATTTTGCAATGTTTTTGCACTAATTTGGCCATATCTCTCGTTCTAACAATCAGATCAATGCTAAACGTCATTTCGTAATTTTTTTGGAACAAATTTTATTTGAAAAAAATGGTTTCATTTCAGGGATACACTCTGAAACTCCGTGGACACGGTTCGGCCACAGAAACAACCCTGTCTCCCAGACTAAATAATAAAATAAAAATGATATGTGCATTTATTGTTGCTTTACTATGACACAAAAGTGTGGTTTTGTTTTAAAATGTTTAACAGCTTTGGTATTTTATTTATACTAAGGGAGCCCACGATGCTAAATGAGGATTTACTCGAGCGTCATAGATACCTATTGGGTTGCAAAGCTTAGATGAAATGGTATATAATGTATACATTTTTATCGGTGAAGGAAGCGACTATAGATTTTTTAATATGTTAAAAAATACTCTTAATATTTCAGCTAGTAAAAATCGTCGGATCGTATTAGAATATATATTTTTCGTTATCCTTAAATTATTTTCTTCAAAATAAAATAAATCGCCACGCTCAAAACTGTCAAAATGACTTTTTTGTAGCCCTCTGTTTCCTTTACGTCACTCTTAAATTATCAGATTAGAGGAATATACACTGTTTACCATATAATTAACTCACCCTATTTTAATCTGGCGCGCTAGACAATTTTTGATGGATATATTTTTGTTTTTATAATCGGTCCTCTATATGGAGCTCATATTTAGAGGACGCACTTAACCGGGTACCAGGTATCCTCCGGTAGAATAATCTTCCATGCTGTAGTAAATCCAGAAATCCCCTCTTAGGCTTACCTACCATCAGGTTATGTTAGATAATAATTATTAATTTATTTTAAATTTTTAAATAATTAAATATATATCATAAAACTAAAAACTATTTTATTTGCAGTTTTAAAAAAATGTTGGTAATTTAAAAATGTGTAGTTTAATTGAGTGCCTATATGTTCCTAATTTTAGATGACCAACTTAATTATTTATAACATTTTTATTTCCTATTTTAAAAAGATGTTTGCTGCTAAATTTGTCATTAAAAAGAGTTATTAAAATGTGCCTCAGCTTATTCTTTAGTATATCATCAATGTAAACTATTTTTGGAAAAAGTTCAAAACTATATTTTTAAATACAAAAATTTGCCAAAACAATGGAGGACATAGGATTTTAAGTAAGCTTTTAGCAGGGTTTTTTATAATATAACAAACAAGATATAAATATTTGAAATAGGTTAAAATTTAGTAAAATATTTAAAGTAATAAAATGTTTAATATATCATTTATCACAGCATGAACGGCATTTATTAATTCTAAAATATAAGTTACAATTGAAGAGGGTACGATATGTTTTTTTTTATAAAATTTTACTATAATCCTATATCATATAATTGCTATTTCATTGTTAAATTTAATATCTTATATTATATCTCAAATATTTTGTTACCAAAGGTATAACTAATATGAATAATAAGTCCGGTAATGGCCTGGTGCGTGAAGCGCTGGGTAGTTGGGCGTACAATGGACGTGGGGTGGGTTTGAATCCTGCTGAAGTCAAATGGTCGGAAATTTAGTAATTAGCTTAACAACAGACAGAAAAAGTGTAAAATGTATCGACGCTAGTAGCTAGTAAGGCACCCGAACACACTTTGCCGTATCCTGCGTAACCGTAAACATGCGGACCCTATCCAGTTGGAAGGGTTGGATATCCCCCTGGGGGAAGGGGGTATATTATATATTTGCAATTATATTGTTAAATTTTTAAAGAAAATCTAAAACAAGGGTAATATTTAGCATCAATAAGTGATTACTACCATGCGCAGTTTAAATGTTAGGTGATTTTCAGGACAATATTTAAACATCACTCATTATTTATCGCCAATATCTACATTTTTTTCCCCTTTATAAATTGTACTGCTAAAAATTTGAGAAAAAAAAATTAGAAATAACCTAAAATACATCATTTATTTCCTTTTAAACATATTTTTATATATAATAGGTCTTCTAGGCACTACGTTAGTACCCAACCTAGCATTTTCACAGAAAGGAGGTTCACACTCGCATCGAACAGTATAAATTGTGTCAGGTCCTATTTCGGTGGTACATTTATTTAAGCCGCATATGTTATACTTGCATAAACTTGCTGGAAGAGGTGAAACATAACATGTTGGTAAACCTATTACTTTTTTCAGATCGTTTCCAAATAAAGTGGGTATGCACTGGCAATCGTCATTTCTTATAAGGTATTTAAAATCACAAAACCTTCGATGGACTCTTGGATGGTAATGTCTGTTATGATTCAGTTTTAAGCGACACTTCTTTTATTCATTTCGGTAAACTCCGGAGAACAAAGCCGCCACATTTCTAACGTTTTTGAATGACAAATTCCCAAAAATAATTTTCACGCTTCTCACATCCTGCTGGAGACCTTTTCGAAAATTCGACAAAAATTGCGTAGTATTTGAGGCCAATACCAACAAAAGCACATATTTCTAAGTTTAATGTTCTTACGTAATCATAAATATTGTATTCCTTTATTTCGGGAGTGTTTTGAAGTTCCAAAAATGAGTCTTCTAAAATTAAAGTCTTTGTAAGATATATTAATGTCAAAACTGTCAAAATTTGAAAATACATAATACCTTAACAATGACATAATTAAATAGATAATAAAAATCAGTGTACCAACGTAAAAATTAAATCTATCGTTCATAATTTCATAAAGTTAGGTATCTCGAAATAAATATTTTTGTAGTTAGGACCAAAAACTTGTAACCTATAAGGAACGGCACCTAAACCCACAAAATAATTCCTATAATTTCCTTAACCATACCTGTTAAAGATAATGTAGCAACTGATTTATACGATTTATTCAAAGGTAAAAATGGAAGAAATCTTTAAATTTTCATTCTAAAAAATAGTTGATTATGAGATACAAAAGTTTGTGAAATTACCGACAAAATACATGGTCAAGTGAATAAAATGAGATGCTACAAAAATAAAACTACTTACTGCTTGTAAATTTTCTTGCACTGACTGCGAGGTTGCATCTGTCGAACACCGTCAGATCTGAAAATGCAGGTTTTCACACTAGCCAAAGGTTTTTTTTCAGAGCTGAATAAGATCACCAACCGCAGACCGGTTTTGGACTATTTGGTTCTGGTAGGCAATTACAAAAACTCCAGCAAATTTCTTAAGATGTTGCAATGTCTAATAAATATAGAAGCTTATTGTCTATCACGTATTCTGTCAACAGTTGGAAAAACTAAGTGAACCTAGGTCCGTAAGACCAATAGTTAACAAACATAAGTTTTCCTAACAAGCAGTCGAAATCATTCTTGGTTGCTGTCACAATTCCTAGAGGAATATTCAATTTGATAAAAACAAGCGTAAAAAGGGTCCTTCTAAAAACAAATTTTACGTGTCTGTGTGTTACATTTGGTCAGTGTAAAAATCTGCATCTCCAGGTGGGAAAGTGGTCTTCAGATGCAACAAAGTTTTTTCCTTTTATTTTTAAGGTGTAGTGTTTATTACAGGTTGTGATGTATAATACAAAAGAGCAGTGATGAAGGAAGCATTGGATTGTAATAACCAATAAATAATGCATTCTGTAAGGTACAATTGCTTGTGGTACAATTTTTGTACAACATTCAGTAAATTAGGGTTATTGCAAAAGGTTTCCTGAATTTCTTTATTTTCATTTGCTTCAATGTGCAGTGGGCGTCTATTTCACTATAAATAATTTTAGAATTTCGTGCAATTGTTTTACTTTCTTTCACATTTTTTCCCGTGTATAGAAAGGGATTATTTGTAAGTAAATATAATAAAATGTTTTAATTCCAAGAATTATAAACAATTTTATTTTTTGCTTTGTTTTCCTTATTAAAGCAAAGAGACAAAAGGAAAAAGCAAAACGATTCAAGTCAACCATGAAATTTAATTAAACTTCGTATTAAATGGAGCAAACTTTTATCAATGTAAACAACCGTTCTTCTTCTATAACGGTATCAGGTAATTGAATTTTGCAATTTATCAATTTGTTAAACAAATATATCTCATGGAAAGATAAAGACATAGATCTAAAGCTTAGACTCTGTTTGCTGTGTTTTTGTTTGCTTTCCGTATAAAAAGTTTTCCTATAGGTAGTATTGTTTTAAAATATTGCTTAACTTAATTCTTTTAAAATGCCATTATCAATTATTTAATTAAATAGAAACAAATAAAATCACGTTTGCTATTTAAAAAACATGTATATTTAAGCTTAATTGCTTTTAGACATTTAAAAAATTAGAAAAATTTGTTTTTCCATAATTCGATAGATTAGGTATTTAGAAATATCTCTCTAAATGGATTTTTTATTATCTGAATTTTATTTTTTAAAGTTACAGCCGTTTTAGGGACATAACAATTAGACCGGTTTGAGATGACGACTCTAAAAATAGGCGATTGGAGGGCGCGCTACCCGTATGAATAACTCTCTCTATCTCCTTTTTTCATGATACTTTTGTATACTACAGCATGTAGAAAGCTGGGATAGCTGATTAAGAGAACGTATGGTATACTGGTTAAGCAAACAGGTAAAGCAACAAAAGAGAATGTGTGTGACTAATCCAATCGGAAATTTTTCCATGCGGCTATTTACATTAGATTATATCTTTTTCTCACATTGTCTATATGTTATGTTATTTAGCTGATTCTGTATGTGCAATGTTATCAGTTACGCTGCCTAAAACTTAACGTAAAATCTAAAACGCTTTTTTCTCGAAACTACTTTTTTTTATGGTCGCCACGATATCTCAAGTTTTAACTAACCAATTTACTTGAAATTAAGCATAAATATTTTTGAAATATCTCTTCATCAAGTGAACCAAGAAAATTTAAAATTTTAAATTTGTTATATTTTAAAATTCAAGTAAATTTAAAAAATAGTGCAAAAATCGACGTTAATTTTTGTTAATAGTTAAAATAAATAGTTTTAGGAATATTTTTTAAACTATCTGTGCAAATTTTTGGCACCCACGGTATAGCTAAGCTTCGAGAAAAATAGTGAAATTGCTACCTCGTTAGAAACAAACAGAAAATATGTAATCCCCAGTGTCGGTCCTAAAAATAAATGGCTTATAAAGTTATCTAGTTCAAAATTGATTTTCCATTTGTTCCAATAAAAGGCTAACATCGCGAGTTCCCAAAATAGCAAAATTTAATTAAGAAATGCATTTCAATTTTATTCTATAATGGCATCGGACCGATGTCGTGATTTCATTCTGCCAATCGAAACATTTTTCATCGGCTTATTCACAATAAGACCGATGTTCATTTCACTTCGCATCAGCTATTTTTCGTATCAAACATATTGGCTTTCCTTTACAATATGCTGGTAGATAGATCGCTGCGAATAGATCTGAATTGAAAATGATAGGATCAATGCCATAGCTTGCATTTGCTATTATGTATACCGAAACGCTTTGAAAAATTCTGTTTAAGAATTACTTTTCCTAGAGTAATATAGTGGTTTGGAAACAAATTTCAATATGGGCGGGTTTTTTTATTCTTCAAAGAATATGATTTTAAATTATAATACATCAACGTTTAGTGGTACATCAAAAAGATATTAGAGACAAGAAGCAATACCATAAATATGCACACTTATACCTATCCGTCAAAAAAGGTTAAACAAGCTACATATAGTTTGTATCCTTACCTAACAGGTGTAAAACAGACTATCGGCATTTTTTTGTGATTTTACTGTGGTTTAACTGCTCTTTATTACATCTTTAATTTAACAATGGGTTCAATTTTAGATTCAATGTTTTTAACTTTTAGCTTTTAACTCACTTGTCAATCAATAAATCAATTAATTAAATTTTATGGTTATGAATCTTTTTTCCAATTTTGACGTACCTAAGTCGGGATACGTTACCGATCGCGATACGGATACGTGTGCCTTATTGATAGGTTTAACGTAATGGATTGGAACTAACGTATCGCTTCTGCGCAAGCGACTTACGATACGTATAGGGGTACCTGATGATTTTTTAAACTGCATTATGTCTCCATTATACAAATACGAATAATTAAATATTTTAAATTTTGACCTACATGTATGCAAATAGCTATGTATTAGGTACTGGCTAAACAGGAGCCGACGGCATTGTTTAATTATAAAAAGAAAACCGCTGTCCGGCGGTTTTATCTATTTACGCGTATGAAAGCCGCTAAAAATATAAATTAGTTTGTTATTACCGGTGGTTTCTACTTATTTTATCGGTAGATGACCCGTCCGGCGATCATGCATATAAAAACTAATAAAAGCCGCCGAATAATGGTTACCCTTACCTTAAGAATTATTTATTTTGATGTGCTTTAAGAGTTCAGTTTTACTGTGGTTTTATTGTTAAATATTATACAGGGTGTTTATTAGACATGGAAAAAAATTTAAGGTGTGATTCCTTATGTTATTTTCAGAAAAAAGTTTCTAGAAACATATGTCCGGAGTTGCTTTCTTACTAAGATACAGGGCGTTGAAATTTACGAAAAAATAAGTTTTTTCTAAATATTTTTAATATACTTTGGCCGATTTTATATTTTTTATAATTAAGCAATTAATATTACAACTTAATTTCCTGTATTTTTTTGTATTTACCTTAGTTTCAGAGAAAAAAATAAAGCCACTTTAAGTCATTCTAAAAAGTAGCCCTAAACAGCATAAAATATATACTAAAATTTAAAAATAAAAAATTTGGATCTTAGTAAATCGAAAAACGACAATTTTTGATAAAATACTCTACTGATACTTGATTTTAAGGCAAATAATTGTTTTATTTTAATGTTTGCTTTTTATATCATGTTATCTACGGGTACTTTTTGAAAGAAATTAAAGTAGGGTTAATATTTTTTCTCGAAAACGGGGTTAAATACAAAAAAACGACACGAATTTAAAAAGTTGTATTATCAATTGTTTAATTATAAAAAAATATAAAAACGTAAAAAAGTCAGTGGGGTACTTTTTTTCAATAATATAAGTTGCAGTGCCCATAGAGACGCTATTGGACCCAATAATAACAATCTGGTTAGGGCTAAATAAGCGCCTTATTACTTTGTATAAATTTAATAAAATTTATTGGCCTAAGCATATTAAAAATATTTAGAAAAACTGATTTTTTTCCTAAATTTTAACGCCCTGTATCTCAGTAAGAAAGCAACTCCGGGCATATGTTTATAAAAACTTTTTTAATAAAATAACATAAAGAATCACACCTCAAATTTTTGCCTTATGTTTAATAAACATCCCGTATATTTTTTTGATCAATAAACAAAAATAAAAGTGGGAGACCCGTTTGACACCTGCGAAGATTTTGTCAAAGCTCTAAATAAGTATTCAAAAGAAGAATATATCTTTTATAAAATTGAAGCCAGAAGTATTTTAGCGAACAGAAAAAAAACCGATCGTTTTATAGAACCCAAACTAAAGTTTTTTAAATTAAAGTATGCATGTATTTAGGGTGAAAGAAACTTTAAATTTGCAGTAAAAGAAGAAAGTGTTACAAGATAAAGGAGATTGTTAATAAAAGTCCGAGACAATAAAATGACCCTTTTATTAGTCTTACAAATAATAATAAAGGGAATATTAAATTACCATTGGTCATAAGAAAAAGAGGTAGACTAAAAGATCGATGTAATACCATAACTGAATTAAGTGCAAAAAGAAAAATAAAATAATAAATATGATAAATTAAAGTTTATTTTATTACACCATGTTATCTATGTACTTTTATCTCCTATGTGGTCTTACTTACTTACTTACCCCCTGAAGATTTTTATTTCATATCGTATAAAACGAATAAATAAAATAATATGTTGTGGGATTAATATTTTAATATCCGTGTTAACAGTGAAAAAGTTAGTAGATAATTTTTACTTGGGGGATTATCAATTGTTTTATTTAAATAAGAACGTGTATTTTGGGCACAAAAATAACAAATAATAAAAATAGGATCGCAAACTATTTTTAATTGCTGACTAATCAGCTTATTGTTTTGTTTTTTGTAAAAACTAAACCAAAGAAAAGTTATAAATATATTTGGTATGCCCGTCAGTACTCTATTATTTGTTGTGGCCATTGTAAGTGTATTTTAGGTTAATATTATTTGTCTTAGAATTCAGGTTCTTATGTTTTATTTAAAATAACCGAAAATTTCTTACTACTTACTTTTTTCCCTGAAAATAATTTTCTAAGTTCATGTGTAGGTTAATAAACACCCTGTATAATTTAAATTTACTTTTATTTTTTACAAAAACTGCAAAAACAATAATTTTTAAAAATAAAACCTAAAAAAGGCTATTTAAAATGGATGTTTAAATTATTTCGTAAAAGTTTTTTATTTAAATATGTCAAGAATATGCCCCGAGAGGCATAAAATGACATCATTTTTCGAACATAAAAAAGTTAAGTGTTAAAACTTTTACGGCAGTTAATCAAATAACCATAACTTTGTTTGATTTAGTGTTGGTTTTATGACAATAAAGTGGTGATTAAAAGGTGTGATAAGAACATAAACATAAAATATTTAATTTGATTTTATTTACGGTAGGTTTTATGGTAATATTCATTAAAAAAATAAACGTTTAATTCAAAGATAGCTAGAAAAGTTCTTTTGTTATTAATCCTAAAAGATCAAACCAGAACTCATTTTTAATTTATGTACAGACTGTCCACGGATGGGTTTTACAATAGGACAAATGGATCAAACATTTATTTTTCGAAAAAAAATTATAAAAAATTTTACTTGTAAAAAATATGATTTAATAAAGAAAATGTTAATTTTGTATACAGAATTTTAAAAACTAGAGGAAGCTACCCTAATTTTTTATTTTTAAGCTAATTGTCATAAGGATAATTTATTTAGATTACTGTTTGTAATTAATAAAACAAAATTTTGTTGTACTTCATAATTTGGCGAAAACGCCTTGATGATGGTCATTTTACCATAAAAAATTAAAATAATTAATTTTTGATAACTTCAAAATCAGTATTATAAAACCTTTTAGTACCCCTGCAATATAAGTAAAATAATTTAACATGCTTTTCTAAATAACATTTTGAATAATATTTGGCCTAAAAATAAAAAATTAAAAGGAAAAAAATCGGGTTTTTAAAGTTTTTACGTACTTAGTATACAAAATTAACATTTTTTCTCCGTAAATAATATTTCTTTACAAGCAAAATGTTTTATAAAGAATGTTTTTTTTGTTGAAAAATTAATTTTTTTGTCAATTTGTTCTCTTTTTAATTTCATCCGTGGACAGTCTGTATAAGGCCCTTAAAGGTATTTTAAATTTGTAATTAATGAATAACTTGTGTCTGGGTTTAGCCAGAAGATGACGATATTTAACAATGGTAAATTCCATTTTTGAATGGTAAAAATGGGATAAGCTATTAAAATTAAGCTGATAATTGTTGGAGGATGACCCATACTCCAATGAACATTTATTTCTTATTAATATTGTCAAAAATACTAAGCGACTATCGTGTAATAACGGAAGAAGTCGCAAAAATGTTAAAATTTAGCAAATAAATTGTTTTAAAATAAAGTTCGATTTAAACATAGCAAGTAAACTCTAAATCAAAAGACTACGTAGTAAACAAATACGCTGTAAGTCCCGTTTCACATAGGAGGTACAAACGTCCTACACCCTACTTCCTACGCCCTACGTCCTACTCCCTACGTCCTACGCCCTATGCCCTACGTCCTACGCCCTATGTCTTACGCCCTACGCCATACGCCTTAGAAAAAGTTTCGCGTTAAAAGTAATTTAATCTAACGCTTACGCGCCTGCTTTTGAACGGTTACATTACTTTCAATGCATTAGGCGCAGGGAGTGGGGTGTTCGCACGTCTAATGTGTAACTGTACTTAGGGCACCTTCAGACGGTAAATAATATTGTGGCAATATTGATATTAATTAATAATATTGAACATGTAGCAATATTGATATTAATTAATAATATTGAACGTAAAGAAAGTATATTGAAACAATATTATACCGTGCTTCAATAATATTGACCGTGTAAGGGATGCTTTAGGGCGTGCGTATTTTAGCAAATATGTTTCTCACCAACAGCTTAGATTTGTTTTTAGCCTATTTTTTTTTCAATTAAAATAGAAGCTACAAAAAAATCATTGTAATTAGGAGACTTAAGCAACCTCAGGCGGCCAATGTTATTAAAGCAATATTATTTATTAATGCATTTTATTGAAGAACAGATAGTACTTGCCAATAATATTGATTTAATCAATTAAAACTGTTAGTTTTGATTATCCTGTATATCTTTTTTTATTGAAAACCAACTTTTTATATTTACGGATAAAGAAATAAAAAAAGGTCTTACGATTTTACCTTGTTTTGGATCCTTTTTGGATTAAGACTTTAAAAAGTTCGATAAAAAATGTCACGTTAATTTGCCCTTTTCGAGCTTATGTATATTTTTTTGCGTTAAACTTGGGAAAGGAAAGTAAAATATGTTTTTTTTGCAGATATGAGTAAAGTGTATAGTCTATTTTTAGAATACTTATATAAAGAATGTTAAAAATACTTACAGTGTGTCCCAGGATAGGTGTTACGAAAGAACAAATGAACTGAAAATTTTAAGATTTTAAATCGGCATCTTGAGAAAACCGGTTTTATGGACCAACACTAAAAAATGCATAATTTAAGAAAAACATGGAAAAAATGAAAAGGAAGCAAAATGAAAAAAAATTAAAAATATATTAAAGATTTTTGTAAAATTTCCTTGGTCGTGTCGGGTATTTTAAGTGATAATTTAAAACATGTAAAAAAATGACAAAAACATTGTTTTTTCTTAAATGTTTTAACTTAAGATTTAAGCATAAAGTTTAATTCTCTACAATATTTACTTATATTTTTTTCCATTTAAAAAAATACAAGTATTTAAGTCATGAGCATTTTTCATATTTTTACTTACAACTCGACCTGGATAATAAAAATCTTTATAAAATTTTGTATTTCTTGGTTTCAGACCATGCGACCTGTTTTCCTCAAAATGCCGATTTAAAATTCATAAGTTTTTGGTCCGTTTGTCCTCTTATAGCACCTATACTGGGACTCACTGTATATTTCCTTACAATACAGAGTGTCTGGAAATACAATGGCAATGGTTAATAAATTAAACCGTCAAGGCATAATGCAAATTTGTCACATTCTTCAAAAAACACACATTCAACTGAACAACCTATTAACCATAGAAAGAAGAATTAGTATATATTAATGTAGTTGCCTCGTCTATACTACTATCGCAACCGTTTTAAAGTTACAAATAAAATATGTTTTATATATATTTAATTTTAACTTCTAAGGTCAATAACTCCCTAACTTAAATTAATAAACCCTTTATTATATGAATTAGAGCGGCTTTTACAATGTCGTGTGTAAGTAACTCAGAGTTAAATTATTATGTGGTGAAAGTCTTAGCTAAATTTTAAAAGCTGTCAAACGCATTGTCACCTAAATTTACCAAATATGGTTCGCTTCTAGGGTAGGAGTATTCTAACTTAAGGATTGGGTCGACATTGTAAAGCTAATCTTACACACATAATTTTGACCTATTCTATCAGCCCTATCATTTACGACATGACCATTCCGGACACCCTGTATAATATTTATTTTAATTTCAACATAATTTATTTAAAAAACCTATTTATCGTAAACTATGTAATATTTCGCATGTTAGGTCTTTTTATCTATCTTTATTTTTAACGCAAATTGCTGCCTAAATAATTTATAAAATGTAGTAAAGTTACTTATTTTTTTCTGATCTTTGATTTGCATTTGTATACAGGGTGATTATTCTTAAGTCAGTCCTATTGCCAACTTCCATATTATTGGAGACACGAAGTAAATTAGTAAAGTTGTAGTGGTTTTTTCGCTGATTAACGTACTGCCAACCGAAAAACAATTCAACATCGGGTTTTTGATTTAGTTATTACAAAAAATGTACTTTTTTAAAAATAAAACACTCTCTATATTATATCACTATTTAAAAGACTTATTAAAGAGCTTTTAAAAAAGTCCAGATGTGATATATCCAATTTTTAATGGGTTCGGTATCGGTATGGCCACCCTTGAGAATTTAAGAGTAAGCTGGCATTTTTCACCTAAAACACTATGTATATTGCATCACCATTAACTATATAATTTAAAAAAACTTTATAAATGTACCAAACTTTATATGTTTATATCTGATAGTTTTGAAATTATTGCCATCCAAATCTAAAAATTGAAGATATTAGTGTCTATTTTATCTTCGACACTAAACTTCCTGCTTATAGCTGTAGAGCTGTAGATATATGGAAATTTTTAACATAATTTTTAGATTTGGATGCCCATATTTTTTCAGCTATAAGTGATACACATACCAAATTTGTATTTTCTAAAAGCTCTTTAAAAATTTTATTTAATGGTGATGCTATATACAGAGTGTTTTATTAAAAACCCAGTTTTCTATTAAATTCCTGAAGATATATTTCCGAAACTATTAAAAATTGGAATATATCACATGTGGACTATTTTTGAAACTTCTTAATATATCTTTAGAATGATGATATAATATGCACAATAGCCCGTTTTAAAAAGTTTTTGCAATAAGTCGAAAACCCCATGTTAAATTGCTTTTCTGTTAAAAGCACATTAATCAGCGGAAAATGTTCTACAAATTTATTAATTTAACCGACTTTCTATTTCCAATATTAAGGAAGTTGGCAATAGGGCCGACTTAAGAATGATCACTCTGTATTGTTACCTTTGCTACATTTACACTTCATTTTAATTTAACTCCTAAAGATTCAAATATCTTTTATAGTTTATTTAATACGTCCCCAAGGTATTGATAAAACGACACCCTGTACATTTAAAGTATCAAAGGGACGTAATAATGGCATTAGAAAGAAGTCAGTTTAGATATCAAAGCTTCTTTGTGCAGTATACTTCCCTGCTAGCTGTCTTATGAATTTAAAGGACTCTTTTTGAAGTGTAAAAACAAAACATCTTTAACGACTTTGCTTCTTTTCAGGATATCTATTGGCTTAAGATGAGAAAAAAATAATAAAAAAATTTCGATAGTAATTTTATTCTGATTCTGGATATCTAGAATAATAACGATGTAGTTATTTTACAGTGAAGAACCATGAGTAATTTTATTTACAATCATGTATTTAATTTCAATATTTTCGAATCATTAATAGTTTTAAAGTGTCACTTTTCTGACCTTTACTTTAATTAAACGGGAGAAAAGTTACCTTTCGTACCGTAAGCTAAAAGTAAAATAAAGTAAAAGTAACCCTAGCAACCAGCTGCGCTCGTTGCTGTTCCAGTGGGGTCGACAACGTCGATCACCGAAGTAAAGCATTGTGGAGCGCGGCCATAACTTGGATTGGTGACCGCCGGCAGGCGGCGCAATACGGTGTTCTGGTTAGTTAAACCGAGCAGCAACCATTTTAGTTAAGGGATAAATAGCATGTCAATGGGAAGGAGTAGGGTCAAGGCACAATAAGCCTCTAGGCTGCAGCGTACCACCTAGTGGGCCGTGGTCGGACCTAGGTGGGAGAACCCGAAAGGGCGAAATTAAAAAAACCTAGCAACAGTCGCAAAAGTTAAAAAAAAACTTGATATCTTCCCTGTTATTTTGACACCTTTAGCCGCGATAAATTTCTGGTGGTTAATTATTTTACAAATTAGAAAGCGTTTTGTTCATAATAAAAATTGCACTAAAGTAAATATTTAAATTTTTCTGCAGCATACTTGCTGGTGTTGCTTTTATAAAATTTTGGTTATTATTTTCTCAACTCTCATCTTAAACTTGGTAATTAGATTTTTTAAGACAAGCCAATAATACACTGCATCTACTAACAGGATGTGCAAATTTTGGTAAACTTTGATGCAAAAATTTGGTCACTGTTTAACATTTTTTTAGGCAACTTATGAGGATTGTACCTCGGAAGGGACATATTTTAGGAAAAATGTTTGTAACCTTAATTTAAAATATTTTTAGTTAATTTAAAAACACCCTGTTAAAGAAAAATAGCGTATTTCCTTTTTCAATTAACTTAAAGTAATTCAACAAAGACTAAAACATGACTTTTTTGGATTTTCATATATTTAAAGGAAAATGTAAAATTTATAAAACTATACCACTTGCGTTACACCTTAATGGTTTGTTTTTAGAAGTGACAAGGAAAGTTTAAGTATATTATAAATAGCTTTTTAGCCACACTCAGACTTGGATCAGAAACCTTTTCGGATAGTCTTTTTTGTAACCAATTAAATTTTTATTGTCCAATAATACTTTTTGTTGTCATGCAGTCAATTTTTAGAAATAAACAAATTTAATACTTTTTAAAATACACATACCTCATGGTACACTTTTTAAAAGAAAAAGATAAAATAGTAGGAATATAGAAAAATATACCTGGTGGTTTTGTTTTGGTTTCAACGGAATGTCACAGCCAAAGAGCGCGAATATGATAAATAATATTTTAAATAATCTAAGGATTCTACGAAAACCGCATCTTGATAACTTTATTTGTCTAAAAGTTTCTGGGCCAGTAATAAAATAAAGTTTATATTTAAAACCTTTTTAAAACCTTTATTGGGGGGTTTCTTTTGACAAGTCTTCCTCCAGTATTCATACCGTCATATATAAAAACGGCGCTTTAACCCAACCTGTCAATATCAAATGTTTCAGGTGTCGGACTGGGCGAACGCGTCACCTCTTTTGTCGAATAATTTAACCACAATGTTTTACATAAAATTTTTAACCAATGTGCCAAAAATTGTAAATCCATCATAATCCGATACCTGAACCATGTGTTTAGGCCTTATGACTGTAACCCTTTCCATTTTTGGCACAAACTTTAAAAATTGACATGAACGGGCTCGGTTAAAGCGCCGCTTCCATATATGGCGGTATGAATATTCGTGGTGGACTCGTTAAAAGGAGCCCTCTTAAAAAGATTTTAGGAGGGTTCTTATTATGAAGTTAGTTTAATTACTGGCATATATAAAGTTATTTGCGATCAAAATAAGTTAAAATATAACCGGATATCATGTAAATAGATTCTTAACAAAATAATTATGTTTATTTTTACGCAAACCTAAAAAAGATAAAAACCTTTTTTATTCTAACCATAAAAAAAAAAGATTAAGAAGGTCATTTTTTTTTACTATAAATTATGAACGTAAGAAGATTTTATAAAAAAAGGTATTATTCTATAACTAACAAAACATCATATATCTCTATATTTCAAAAAGCAAAAGGTACGGCACAACACCCAGACACAATTCATAATCTTCAACATTTTTTATGTATTGCGGCGAAGACAAATATTTACAGCTATAAGTTTTTCAAAGCCCTTTTCTTATGAAGCCGCGGTAATAGGTTTTTCCCTCATCCGGGAGAGTAGACAAACGTATAAAAATCCCTTTATTTTTATGTTATGCCCCGGTTATCAGCATGAAAACATAGAAAGCACATTTTTTCCTTTGCGTAAAATTGCTTTATTTTTATACAGTTGGTGGTTTTATCGCATGTGTAATTCTTTTATATATTTGCTTTTGAGTTTTATCAGATCAGAGAATATTCAGCCTTCTAAGGGCGGCTTTTGTATAAAAGTTGCAGTTGAGCTAGATTACTTTTTTTTAAGTTTTGTTAATTTTGTAATAGTGCATGTAATGGGATGCGAGGTCGTTTTTCATAATGCTTAATTCGGCGGAAGATTTTTTTAAAAGAAAGGTGCAGTATGACGTAATTAACCTAAAAACACGAAATACTTACAAATATGGCGAACAATAGTGCCGCCATTTTGCAAATAACCGTTTAAGCCTGTATCTTCTTAAGGGCGCACTTAAGGCCCACATTTATAAGGACCTTTATTATAGATAATTAAATTTCCTATCTTTTTAAAAATATTTTTTTGTATCACTTACCGTTCACGATTTATAAGATTATTATCGTTTGTTTATTGACTTTTTACAGATAACTCTTTCAATTAAAATTGTTTAGTCAGTAAATTGCTTACACCTAAACTTTTAAACCGATAAATTTTTTACAACTTTAAATATAAACACTTTTCTCTAAAATTATTATTTTTGAAGATATTACGCGTTAATTTAAAAATCATTTAACTGGGCGGTTAACGCCAGCCAGGCCTGAACAAGTCATCTGGTCTTGTACTCGGTAGTACAACATTGAACGCATTGTAACTTTAAAAATAATAATTTTTCAAAAAAAATGTTAAAATTAAAAGTAAAAAAAATATCGATTTAAAAGTTTAAAAAGAGACGAATTATTATATAAACAATTATTAGAAGACAATTTGCTAAAAAAGGTCAATAAACAAATAGTAATAATCTTATAAATCATAAACGGTAAGTAATACAAAAAAAATACGAAACAAGAAAGATAGAAGTTTTAATTATCCATAATAAAGTTTCCTATGCACTTAAGGCCCATAACACAGCTCGACAAAAAAAGTGCCCATGCCCAAGAATCAGACATTTCCTATGTAGTTTTCGATGCTAAATCCGAATCCGAGCTTCAAAATGGGCCTTTACGTCTGGAATTGGCCCCAGGGGCCTCTATAGTTTCTGGGATAACTCGGGGTCGAGGGTGCATTTTACAGCAAAGGCCAGATTTGTGCTCGACAGTTCTAAGGCTAACTAAAATTTTCTGTTTAGGACCGGAAATGGGCCCTTAGGGACTGGAAATTGTTTGGGACCGGAGATATGACCCCTTAGGGGCCAAAAAAGCGTGTTTTAAACGTAGCGAACATAACAGTGGGATTTTTTGTAATTCTGGAATTCATACTGTACTTAAAAATCTTTGGAGAGCTGAAATTACTAGTTTGGGGCTGAAAAATGTACCTCTAGAGGCCAGAAAATCATGTTTTTACGTACGATCATAGTAAAATTTGTATGCACAGTACGTGTTCCAGCATTTAAAAGTACATACAAATTTCACTGTTATAATCGTACATCTAAAACACAATTTTCCGGCCCCTAGGGGGACATTTTTTGGCCCCAAAGTAGGAATTTCAGCTTTCCAAAAGCTTTTCGAGTACAGTATGAGTTCCAGAAATTATAAGCACAAAAATCCCACGTCTAAAACACAAATTTTCCGGCTCTCTAGGGAGTTATTTTCTTGGTCCCAAACTGGGAATTTAAACAGGCCATAAACTTTTTGCGCATAGCGTAAGGTTCAGAATTAACATGTACATGAAAATATCACTATTGTGATTGCTCCGTCTGAAACACGATTTTCCGGCCCCTAAGAGGTCATTTCCGGTCCCAAACAGGAAATATTAGTTAGCCTTAGGCCTGTCGAGCACAAATCCGGCTTTAACTGTAGAATGCACCCTCGACCCTGCGTTATCCCGGAATTCCAGACGTGGAAGGTCATTTTTAAGCTCTGATTTGGATTCAGCGTCGAAAACTACATAGGAATACATATGTCTGATTCTTGGGTATGGACTTTCATTTTTTTGTTGGGCTGTGTTATAGGCCTCAAGTGAACGGTTACGGAGATACAGGCCCAGGTTCCTTACGTCATACTGCACTTATTTGTGAAAAAAATAATTTTGCAAGAAAAAATGCTGTATTTTCTGTATTATAAGTAAAGTATAGCTTTGTTGTCGTATTTTTTTCTGTAATCTTAAATACAGCAAATTTTAATTGTCAGGTTATACTCTTAATTCCATGAAGCAAATTTTTAGGAAATCAACCAACAACCATTATTTTTGGATAATTCCATAGCTTACGTTCCATGTCTTTTGGGGCAAAATTGAGTATTAAGAATATAAAAAATTATAACTAGTGCACAAATTAAAATTACAAAGTTGCCCTATACGAAAAAGGTGTAAATAATAATAATAAAATATATTTTTCTTAATTTGTTTAATATTAGGTATTTTTATTCTATGTGCGTATTATTACTTACTTACTTCTTATTTCATTAAGTTTAAAATTGAAACAACGGATTAGTTGAGTTAAACTGTTCAAGTTAAACCCGTATATTTATTAATTCCAACTTCTTAAGGAACTGGAAGAAAATTTACTTTATCGTTTTCTTACAGAATAATAATATCGCTCTGCTACAAAGCAAAATATTTAACGCCTGCATGGACAGCACGAAGTTTATAAAGAAGGGTAAATATTTTCTTTTAGCTAAACTCTGCAAAATGATGGCGTATTTAGATCAGTTTAAAGGGATCCTAAAACACAAGGAAACTAAAACTTTTCCTTTATTCTTGTCAGTTTTAAAGACGTTGTTGTAACTTTGTTTTTGCGATAATAAGAAACAGTCAAATAAAAGGTTTTTATGGCTCGTTTAGAATTAAGTTTGTCGATAAAAGTTTCTTTTAAAAGCAGTTACGTATTAAAAAAATTTAAGAGATTCAATTAAATTTCACCAAATAAATACATACATACCGGGTGGTGCATCGCCGGGCGGGACATAAGAATTCCCATGTAATTTTTAATGGGGTCAATTATTGGCTCCCCTAATTGAAAAAAATTCTATAAAAGTTTATTGAAGAGCATGAAAATCTACGTCCATGGTAAAAACTTTTAGATTTTTCGGTTAACCCGTTTGCTAGTTAGATGTTAATATATTTTTAAAAATTGTTACATTATTATCGCCTCATATTTATGAACAACAATAAAAATACCAGTTATTGTGACATAACGTTTTCATTTTGAAATTTCATTTGTGCTTTATTATTATCAAAAAATCGTAGAGCGAAAATATTAATCATAAGTTTTACTACTGAAGAAAAAGTATTGATGATTAAATGGTACTATCAAGAAAATAGTTACCAAAAGGTGTCAGACATGTTCGCTAATAAGATACACCTATGTAGGTATCTTAACCAGATAAAAAGAATAGTAAAAAATGTTTAGCCATATAATAAAGTATTTTATGTTTTCTGGGTGATTAAATTTAAACAAAATATTATTTGCTAATGAACTTTTGTTTATAGATAGAAACCTTTGTATTGTAAGTAACTTAATTTTAAATATTTCATTTCTTTTAAAGTAATAATAATTATATTGTGTAAAAGCAGAATAGTTCTACATAATGTATAAAAATTTTAATTTTCATAAAATGTTAAATAAACTTATTAATTTTATTTTGGAGAAAAGCCAAATAATATTTTGTTTAAACTTATAATTAACTCATTATTACGAACTTTGTACAGTTCATTTCTACCTCTCTAAATCCTAAATTTGGCGACTGTTGCTAGAGTTACTTTTACTTTCGGTCCACAGAACGGAGGTTAACTTGTCTCCTGTGGGCCGTATGTAAAGAAACGTGACACTACAAAACTTTTAAAAAGTCAGAATTACCAACATTATATACATGTTTGTAAATAAACATTTAATTTTAATTAAGCCTCAAACGAAAATTTTTCTTAAATTCGTACTTTTTGGCTCAGAGGCATGTTCCTGTGTTTTGCTTGCTTTATTTGAACTGTTTAGATTGAATATTTAAGTTTTATAGAACTTAAGACAGTACATATTTCTATACTTAAAATTTAGTCATTAAAACAACACTTTACTTGATTATGTGAGTTTTGGGCCACAAGGATTAAAAAAGTAAACGTGATTCTTATGATTTTGTGGTAAAAGAAATATTAACTAATATTTGTTTTTCCTGCTTCCATCTTATGTTTTAACTGTTTTCTGATGAAATTTTTAGTATTTTTGTTGATTCTTGAGTAAAGCTATAGCCTACAGTCACACGTTGGCATCATCTCTTAACCTATAAGCTGTCCAAGCCAAAAAAGTAATACTAAACTAACATTTTACCATACTTGCTATCTCGCACAATATTCGTAATAATTCAGCGTTTTCTCAAATATATCTAAAACTCCAAAACTTTATCTAAATAACCCACTTTTAAGATATTTGTGCCATAAAGTTTTTCATAAAAAGCAAATTTAAATAAAGTGTTAAAAAGAGTCTCCGAAATTCAAAAAATTTCAATAATCTTTTTGTTGACCCGCTCCGAAAAAATTTAACGTATATTGAATTTCCCACATATTTTCAAGTAAGAAATCATAAATACAATTTTATGACAGGAAAAATGGCACAGAAGGGTGCGAAAAATCAGGGAGTGTCAGAAAGTGCGTAAAATTAGATTTTTATTACGGTCGTCAAGTTCCTTTGTTGCTTGAGCCGTAACACGTGCTGAACGTGTTAAGTTAAATCTTTCTGGTTAAATAAGATACGTGAACCAATCTAAAAAAGTTTTATTGTATCGTTCAGGACGAGACATTTTCTTTGTCATATAAATTTTTTGATTTGTTTACCGTTAATTAATAGCATAGCGCAAATTTGCCAAATAAATTTATTTTTCGATTTAAACAGTTACCGGCAAAATGTTTGCAACATATGAGAATTTTTTTATCAAGCGACGTTTCTTATTTTTCTTATTGACGATTGATTTTGGCATATGTCATGTGAATACCGGTATGTAATTTTTTTTTTAAATTACAAATATACCATTTTATTTAACAAACTAACTTTATTTAACTAAACCTAATTAACTGGTCACTAAGGTTAAAAAAGGATATAAATGGATGGCCATTCCTTTAGCTTTTACCAAGGAAATGCTGGAGTGCCCCAGGGCTCAGTACTGGCATCAACATTTTGTCTTCTTCACAGCAACAACATCTCTGTCCACAACTAATTCCATTCATAGTTTCGCCGACGATAGTATCCCTCATTCCAGTTTTTAGGTTTCTAAACCCGTCTCTAAACCTGATTTGGAAAACAAACGCAGAGCGGTGCAGATATCTCTTTTACAGGATCTTAATTTATTATTGGATAGGGGCGCCAAAAATATCGTCTATTTTATTGCATCCAAAACACAATCACGTTCCTTTAGTAATAAGCGGCTAAGTTTTGCAGAGCAAAGACACCCTCAGTCTTGTGGACGTCACATTTGAAAGTAACCTTAACTGGCATAAACATATTGTATATATAGCCACGACAGCTTCAAAAAAGCTTGGGATTTTCTTTCGAGCCAAAAAGTATTTTTTCCCTTTTAATCTATACACTTTATATGTGTCCCATATTCGACGTCCCTTGGAATAGTGTTCTCATATCTGGGACATGGCATCCCCCACAACCCTAAGCACTCTTTATTCCATTCAGGGAAAAGCTATTCGTTTTATTATTGATCCTTTACTTACAGGAAGGCTTTTCTCTTTTGCCCATCGTCTCGTTCCTCCACCTACGGTTCCCAGCAGACGAACTTGTGGTGCCACACGTATGCATTCCTATACGGTCCAACTGGACAGGCCCCGAACTTCCCACTTTGTTTGTTCTTTTATCCCTAGAGTTTCTAAAATGTGGAACCTGCTGCCTGCGGAGGTCTTTCCTTCCTCCCTAAATCTTTAAGTATTTAAGTCCCGTGTCAACAAACTTCCTCTTACCTTGCTTAAGACATCCACGGTACGTTAGTATTTAGGCTTTTAGCTTTCGTGGATTATCCAAATATTTTTTTGACAACTAGAGAAAATAATTGGAAAAATAGGTTTCTGCCAGTACACCCGGTGTTGCAATGGTTTATTTCTAAAAATCTTCTCAATATTTTATCAAAGCAAAAACGTTAAAATATTTAAAAATCGTAAAATGTACTTATTCTTATCATGTTTTACCCATAAATTAAGACGTTTTTTCACATTTTGGGCATAAACTTAAAGATTATCTTTTAATTTATCGCTTTATTTTATGTTTATCTAAATCTAATCTTGTTTTAGTTCAGCAAGTAAAATAAATATCTTACATCAGTTTTTACATTTTACAACACAGAATAATTTTACCATAGGCATATTACCT
Organism: Listronotus bonariensis; assembly: GCA_014170235.1. Lineage (NCBI taxonomy): Eukaryota > Metazoa > Arthropoda > Insecta > Coleoptera > Curculionidae > Listronotus > Listronotus bonariensis. Next base: position 45,834 of record JACEGR010002305.1, on the reverse strand, counting down.
TAACAAAAATAAAAATACAAGCTAGAAATTAAAATCGATGCTCTAGAAGCCTCTGAAGCCAAATGGACAAAGCAGAATAAAGATCATTTCAAGCAACTTCAATTTCTAGCTTGTATTTTTATTTTTGTAAAGTAAGGTATAGGTAAGTTGCCTATGAGTCATGGTGAAAAATTTTGGTGGTTTTGGTCAGTGAAATGGTACACTTGTAATAAAAAAAAAAAGGAAAAAATACAAAAATAAGTAAAATTAACTTTTTAAAATGCAAATTTAAACTTTGTATTTGAATTAAAATTAAAATACAAAGTACTGTTTACTTCAGGGATTATTTTCATATTTGGTAATCTAACCCTACTTTTCCTAACTCCATCTCGGTTTTTTCTAGGTTTTCAGCCATATCGCTATTTACATGACATATGTCAAAATAAATTTTTAAATTATTGGACATGCAAAGGCAGTTGCCAAAAACAAACCAAATTTTCCTTAATAAAAAAATTCCCATATGTTGCGGACTATTTGCCGGTCACTGTATTATACAACCAGGTGCTCTTAACCTAAATTTCCCTTGAGCATTCTATTTTTAAAAGCAATTAAAGAACAAATTTACACCTACTTTTAGTTTTGCCCCTTAAGAATTTTTGGTAAGTGGGCATTGATTTATTTAATAGATAGATATTTAAATCCGCCAACCGTGCTATAAAAACCGTCATTGTAATGTTAAGAATTTCTGTTTCTGTATTCCTAAAAATAATGTCAGTGACAGATAATATACTCTTTTTAAGAAACAACTAGATTTCTCTGGCCCTGAGAATCTAAGAAAAATTAATATAATATAGAGCTATAAATAAATTTAAATTTTAAATACTTATTGTCATTGAATTTCCCTATAAATATATTTGTTTCTTTTAAACCTAACGGACTGTTATTAATTAATTTTATAGTTATAAGTAATTAATTTAGGGTAATTAAAATCAAAAGTTCCGTTTTTAGCTTCCTATAATAGGGTTGTGGGATAAATGCAAAATATGATTTTTGTTAACAATGTTAAAAGAATTGGTAACAAGTGCATTATTTAAAGGGCGTCCATAGAATTACGTAACAACGTGCATTATTTAAGACCTTCCTCCTCGCCTTATGGTGAGATTTGCTTTAACCCTCCCCCATCCTTCAATCTCACGTGAGAAGTTGTGCACAATTTCTCAAACCGAAAATAACTTTGTGTTAGTCAAAAATTTTAAAGAGCAAAAACGAGATCCTTGGCTCAAAAAGTAAGCTCTGCGGTTATTACCAGATAACGTATTTTTATGGGGGGACGTATGTAAATCTCGTTACTTCCTGTTTCTAGCGGAAAAAAATTACGTGATATTTGCATCGGCACCCCTCCCCCACAGTGAGATTAAGTAAGATATAGCTTAATCCTCTCCCTCCCCCGTAAATTTCTTACGTAATTTATGGACGGTCCCTTAGGATTTTCATGATTTAAACGTGTCATAGTACGTAGTTTTACAAAATTAAGTTAATTTTAAAACAAATACATATAATAAATTTTAATTTTTTCCAAACTCATTGTAAAACTCTATTTAATTTACTTTTAAAGCTACAAGTCTTCTTCAACCTTCAGTTTTAAACACTAATTAACTAACATTAACAAAAACACTTTACCCAGGACCTAAGTTTATTATCAAAAGAGCAGTGGTTGTTTAAGCTTTTACCATTAAAATTTGACTTTCAAATTTTGTTCCTGTTATTTACTTTAAACTAATAATTTTAGTTATTTAAAAACACTGGTTTTTAACAATATTTCAAAACACATGAAAATAGACCCTTCACTTGGTTTCGCATACGCTTAGATGTGAACGATGTAAAGAATTGCGCCCCTGACTAGGCGGTGTCGCCGAGGCGACGCGACAAGAGATATGTTACGCTGTTCTCAGGAATGAAAGAAATAATAACATGGCCTGTTAGCCGAATATCTTTTATTTGCGATCAGTAATAATAAATATTTTAATAAAATCTTACAACAACATAATTACATGTTTTTAATTTTTTAAGAACGGATATGTTAATCTTTAAGCGAATACTTTTAAAAAATAAACGCCAAAATTAGAAACAAGTGCATATTGATTTCGGTAATTAAGGAGACTAAATACATATCAATTATTGGATAAATTAGAAAAATTAATGAATTTAATAACTGCATATTTGTAGTCGTAGCGTTTCTTTGTATCCCACCACCACAAGTATTTTAGACCTACTATTAATAGGTCTTACTGTTTCTTTCTGTACTAATTATTTGATGTTTTGTTTTCTAGGTATCTATTACAGGTATTACTAAAAGAAATTAAAGTGTTCATTTATAAAGTTTTCACTCAGTTATCTGCGAAAAGAGAAATATTTGAAGAAATCGCCAAAACACGTCAAAATATTTATTGAGAAAGAACATTTCCTACAAAAAATTGGCAGGCGCTTCTTCACCCTTCTGCCACCAAGTCTCCAACCCAAAATTCCAAAAAGGAAAGGGGGATCGAGTAATACATAATTTTAAAGCTCCTGACGAGTGCTTTATAATCCTAAAATATAAAATCAATATCTTTACCTACTACAAAATAGCAATACTTTTAAAATTACCCAAACACCCGATTGAAGTGACCGTATTTCAGAAACTAATAAAGTAAGATGTACTTAATGGGGTATTTTCTAAAAGCTCTTTTAAAGATTTTTATTGGTAATATAATATACAGGGTTTTTATTAAAAAATATACACTTTTTATCATAACCTGTATATTATCACAAGTATTACCCTTAAAAATATTTTTAAAAATGCTTTGAGAAAATATAGCATTAGGTACATCTAACTTTATTAGTTTCTGAAATACGGTCATCCCAGTCATGTATTTGGGTAATATTTAAAGTACCGCAATTTTGTAGCATTTAAGGATATTGACTTTATATTTTAGGGTTATAAAGTACTTGTCAGGAACTTTTAAAACAATGTGTACCCCCCTCCTACCCATTTAAGAATTTTGGGGATTGAAGGGGTGCCGTCGAATTGTTTGTAAAAACGTTCCCCTTAATAAATAATATCTTAACGTGTTTCGGCGATTTTCTTAAATCTGTCTCTTTCGCAGATAGCTGATTGGTAACTTTCAAAAGGAATACCCTGTATAATATAAACATATGTATAAAAGATTAAACTAAACTGCAGTTTTTACATGTACAAACGAAACAAGTTAGGTTAAGATGGTGTTTGAGGCCAGGTAATTGATATATTTATAAGTAACTAGCTTTTACCCGCGGCTTTGCACGCGTTAAATTTTATCTAACCAGATTTAGATTTAAAAGAATTCCCTTTTTCTATACCAGCCAGCGTTTACAATGCAAGCGCAAAAAAATTTGTTTATTTACGACTTTACATTAGAAATCTAACCAGAACCAGAACTAACCAAAACTAATCAGACATAATTATAAAGATAAACCTTCCTCTTGAATCACTCTAACTATTAAAAAAAAAAACTAAATCAAAATCCGTTGAGTAGTTTTAAAGATCTAAGCATATACACATACATACTACATACATACAGACACGAAAAGCGACTTTGTGTTTTACTATGTAGTGATTGGATGGTCTTCTTGTTGAGTACACGCCTGGAAAGAATGGGACCGCTTCGGTCCTGGTCCAGGGGCATACGAGCTGACCCTGTTCAGCCCTATTGACCCCTATGAACTGGCCGGTCGCCTGAAACAAAATAAAAGAAAAACCCCCCAAAAATTCTAATTAAAAAACGACGTTTCGGTGGCAAGTCTGCCACCGTTGTCAAGTTAAAAATTAAGTTAAAAATAAAAATAAAATATTAACTAATATTTAAATTAAAAATGATTAAAATTTAGATTATTTTTGTATCTCAAACTGAAAATAGTTTGACATATGTGTCATGAGTGACATAAGTAGGTAACTGGTGTATTTATTATTTGTAAGACAAAAAAGGTAATAAGTTAGTTGATTTTTAGTTTTCCTGAAGATACTTCAGTATCGAGCAAAGGCAACCAAGTGTTATTTAAATTAACTGAAATTGATGCTACACAATTATCTTTATTTAATAATATATATGCACTTTCTTTGATTTTGCGTTTTTTAGAACAGGTTTCCTTTGCTAAAATGCTCGAAGCATCCCATTGCGCACCGAAACGTCGTTTTTAATTAGAATTTTTGGGTTTTTGGGGGTTTTCTTTTATTTTGTTTCAGGCGACCGGCCAGTTCATAGGGGTCAATAGGCTGAACAGGGTCAGCTCGTATACCCCGGGACCAGGACCGAAGTGGTCCCATTCTTTCCAGGCGTGTACTCAACAAGAAGACCATCCAATCAATGACATCCGCCTAACCAATATAGAGTCATATCTCCAATTACTATGTAGTGATATTCACATCATACCTTCAGATATTATGATTCATAATAACGTAAAAAACGTAAGTAATACTTTCAAGAAACTATAACAAGTACCAATAGTGTTGATCTTCAGCTTTTGATTTATTTATTTTTTCATTTGTACTCTTTTAATATTTTGCCGTCATTAAAAGCTTCTTTTAGATGTGCATTTTTTTAAGTTAGGTTAGGTATTATTGGACAATAAAGAATACATTACTTTTTTCTATTGCAACTTAATATTTTACTAATTATATTGTTTATATTACTGTAACTAACACGAAATAAGCAGTTCTGTGGGTAATTTTCATTTTATATTAACAGTAACTTAATTGTTACTTTAAAACCTGTCACAAACAAAATAATTTAATTTCGTAAAAAAGAAATGCGATTAATACAAAGTATTTTTAAGGTTTCCAACGCAGACAGTTCGCATTGTTTTGAAACTTCTCTAAATAATTGTCTTATCTTTAGGAAATTAAGTCATTATCAGATCCGAAAAAACCTTTAAAAAACAGTCAATATTGTGTTTTAATTTAGTTATAAAAATAATAATTAACTAAATATTAGGAAATATGCTTTCTCAATATAAAGCGTGTTTCGTAATTAATTGGACATAGGTTAATGTAGGATACCTGACATGAAAATAAATCTTTTGAGCTCAATATCGCTTAGCAAAATGTTATTTGTTTTTGTTCTACAGGGTGTCAAAACTAATTTTTACCAAACATTTAGTGAAATATCTCGGAATCCACTGGACAGATTAAAATGAAATTTGGTGTACATTTTACTATTTGGAATGACAAACATGAGTATGATATCCATTTTGCCATTACCACTAAATGGCGCCACATACAATAACAATAATTGATTAAAATGGTCATTAATTTTTTGACCTCCCTGTATGCACATTTGCGAGTAAAAATAATAAAACAGCATTTAATTTTAGTCAGAAAAGGTATACTTCTTTGATCTCCAAAAAGTAGACCGTTTTCGAAATAATTAGGGTAAATATAAAGTTTTTAGAAGTTTTAGCACAAAATTAACCACGTACCAGAAATAACCCATGCAACTTTTGTAACTAATTTTAACCTAATATAATTTAACATTTTTTGGCATCACCCAACTTTTCTTCCAAGCAAGACGTACGTGACGGCATAAAAAATGTCACAATATCACTTCCTGAAATTGCTTCACGTTTCTTATGTGACCAGAAAATATTTAGTTAAAAGTGTCGGACGTGCCTTACAAGCTCGATAACAGCAAAACTTAACGACATTACATAAATCTTATTTTACGCACTTTTTATGATGATCTTTCTACACCCTTCAGTTCTACCACTCTTATTACATTAATTTTTATGATTTATTTAAAAAGAGGGAATAAAATAACAACACACTGCGATTTAAAAGTCTTGCACAAATTTAAATAAAATTTATATTTTTTTCTAACGACGACCCAGGTAAGGTGAAAAGAATAAAAAAATGTTATATAAGGTATACCTTTTAATCGGTGGGGAAAGCGGAAATAGATTTTTAAATATGTAAAAAAATACTTTTATTATTTCGGCTTGTGGAAATTATTCAAATCGTATCAGATTATATATTATATATAAAATATAAAAAAAAAACAAAAAAATAGCCACGTTCGAGAATGTCAAAATGACGTGTAGCCGCTTTCTTTACGTCACTATCAAATGTCTACAGCTTAAGCTATATCACTAAGTTTGGTGTCGAAGATAAAATAGACATTATATCTTTTATTTATTAGAGTTGAATGGATATAAGGGGTGATTCATTTGGAGGTACTTTTTTATTTAATTTTTTGAAAACTAAAACAAGTAACTTAAGTAATACTTATTATCATACAGAACAACTATATCTTACATTTATTTTCAAAAGATTATGGCTTTTAAATGTTGGCCTTAACTGCGCCTAACTCTGTTCTTAAGTCCAATTTTTGAGCGCCAAATCGATTCGTTAGAATCATCACGTATAATCGCTACTGCTGCTATATTTCCTGCAGTACACGCTGGATGTGGCTCATTGGTCAAGAATTATCCAATAATGAAAATGGTAGTTTAAATTTTTTTGATGGTACAGCGAATAATCGGCTCAGTGCGCCGATTATGCGTGGACCATAAGTTGCCTGAAACGCACGAAACACAATTTTTGGAAGAATGATGATTTTCATAATACAGTTGAACAAGTTTTAGACCTTGTGCCGGGAGCTAAGTCTTTCCAGGATAAATTGCCAAACAGCACTGGCTGGCACATACCATAACAGTTTAAAATTTGGTCCCTAATATTTTTCCAAAAATACCTACCTACTACAAAAGTACCTCTAAATGAATCACCCCTTATTTCCAAAACTATAAGAGACAGACATATCAAATGTGGTATTTTCTTAAAGATCTTTAAAATATTTATTTAATGGTAATGAAATACACAGGGTGTTTTATTAAAATATTTAAAAAAATCCAGTTTGCTATCCAATTCCCGGGGCAATAAGGGCATATTTCCGAAACTATTAAAAATTGTATATAACACATAAAGACTTTTTTAATGGTCTTTGATAGATCTTTTAAATAGTGATATAATATACAGGGTGTTTCATTTAACAAAAAAGTATATTTTTTGCAATAAATCGAAAACCCGATGTTCAATTGTTTTTTTTGTTAGCAGCACGTTAATCAGAGGAAAAAAGGCTACTACTTGGCTAATTTAACCGACTTCGTATCTCAAATAATAAAAAAGTTAGCAATAGTGCAGACTTAAAAATGATCACCCTGTACAGACTGTCCACAAATGGGTTTTACAAGAGGACAAATAAACAAAAAAATTATTATTTTTGAAAAAACTCATCCTTCATGAAAATATTTGCTTGTAAAAAATATATTAATTACTAAGGAAAAATGCTGCGATCGATTTCTCCAAAAGTAGGTCCTGGAAAATTTTAAAAATTTGGGGACATTATTATGTCAGTAGAGGACATACGAATTACATATTTTTACATATCCACCATTTCTGATGATTAAACCGCAAGTTAGTGTTACTTTTTCTATCTTAAAAAAACACCATATATATTATTCTTTTTAGATTTTGCGTAAAATTCCAAACACATTTTAGTATATACCAACCGACGTTTCTGTTTTTTTTTTAAATTTGTTAGGGAAATTTATTGCCTTTTGCATAAAAAAATCTTTGTGCGTGTTTTGACCAAGTTTTTAAACATATATAATGAAACCTTTTGTCTCGTCTCCCTAACTGGCTAGTTTATTGACGCCTCTTTAATTTGATGCGGACAACAAGTGACCCTTTATTTATTTAATTTCTGATTACTTTGGTTAAAGTAAGTAAAAAAAAACCTAAATAGTTAAAACGAAAACTTAAGCTAATTTGTCATAACCATATCGTAAGACTATTTTCTACTACCAACGTTTGACCATAATTTATTTTTCGTGTGGAGAAAACTCAACTTTTGCATTATTTGTGCTCGCCTGCACATGAAACAAAACGGTATATATGACCTCTAGTTCTGCATTTTATAGCCCTCTTTAAATTTCAGCAGCGAACTTGCCCGAAACACCTATAGCTCAATTTGTCAACGCGCTGCACTCAACTTGGTCATTTTTATTAAAAAATATTGGGCTTTCTGCAAAAGTACGGGTTAGAAGGTTAAATAAATTATAAGTTATTATACACGGTTTCCGGAACGATTCTCCAAGGTTTCTACTTTGGGTAATGCAGACCGAGTCAAAGAACCGGATGTCAAGTTATACAGGGTGTCTCTAAAGGTCTGTACAAAGTGCTACTACAGGTTCCTTGTACCAAAATTCAACGATCTAACGCAATTTACCTTTGTCGAAAATTTGATCGTTGGCGAGTAACAAGGGTGTCAAAGTTTTCTCTTAATTTTAGTTCATTTTACCATTTCTCTCAACAAAATGAGGGCTTCTTTAGGCTGTGGAATTAAAATTTCCTCATGATTTGTTGTAAAATATAAGAGGAGCCACTTGCAACCCTTTACCTATGTTTAAAATGCCATTACTCTTTTGTCTCTCTGTATTTAATAGCTAGAGTAAAGAAATTTTAATTTCTTATAATTTTCAAACAAAAAAGGTATACCCAGGTATTATGGCTAGGAGCAACCATTTTAAATATATTCCAGATAAAAGGTTTTATTTCAAACAAACATGTTCCACTGTATTCCTTTAAACTTAATTTAAACCACCTGGCAGTCTCTAAAAGGTCTGTAAAAAATAATACCACTTATTTCTTGGGTCAATGTAATTTACGTTGGTCAAGAAATTGATCGTTTGCGACATACAGGGTATTAAATTTTCTGTTCTATTTTTTTAATTTAACCCCGGTATCTCGCAAATAATCAACTTTTCAATTCAAGTAAATTGCCTAAGATTAGTTTATTTTAGCACAAGAAGTTTATGGTAGCACTTTGTACAGCCTAAGAGGTTTTAGAGATATTTGAACCTTTTTTACCTAAAATGTGGTGTTGTCATCTTATCAACTGGTTAACTTGAAATTTTGAAAATTTGTGGACTTATTAAATTTGACCAGAAATATTTAGGGCAATGCGTTAAAAGAAAAAAAAAACGAAAAGATTCATGTGGCAAAAAACTGGAAAATCTGGCAACGGTGCTGACATAACTTTTAGATTCCTCATGCCCGATACCTTCCCAATAATTAATTTGGTTAATGTATCTTTTGGTGGTTTTTAAAATATTTTCCAGTATGCATCAAATTTGGATGACCATATTTCTGAAAATAATTGAAATAGATATATCAAAGGTCAGTATTGTTTTTAAGCTATTTAAAAGAAAATGATGATATATTATATTAAGTGTTTTATTAAAAAGGCCTAACAGGGAATAAGCTGTTTTTGCCGAGTCGTCGGTAAAGTCGGCAACAAAGCGGTGTAGAACACAAGGGTCGTTTTGTACCGCTTCGTAGCGGAATCGGCAAAAACCGCTCCGTCTGTTTTAAGCCTAAAAAAAAGTTACTTCTCCTCTTATTTTGTATATATAGAAAAATTATTTAAAAAAAATGTTTTAATGTTCACCAAGTAAATAGTTTTTTTTATCTTGTAGGATAAAGATTAGGGGGGGGTAAAAACTCGACACCCAGTACAGAATGTAACGGAAACTTAAACTTCTTAACGGCGTTTTTTTTTATCATTAAAATACCAGAAAATTGTGTGTGTTTTGTTAACCAAACATTTAAACAAAAACTATTAATAGTTACACGGCCCCTATCTTTGTTTATTAGCTTTTTTATTAATTATACAATAAGCCAATAAGCTCTAACCAACATTTTAAATGCCAATGTGTATCATTTTCAATTTTTTTATTGTAGTTTTGCATTTAATTAAAAACTGTTTTTATTACTTACCATTTAATGGGCCATAAACTCAAATCCAGGATCCACCAAAAGCTGGCGTTTTTGCGGATCTATATTCTTTTTTTTTGTTTAAATAGGACAAAGTGAATAAAAAGATTACTGTTTGCTAAAAATATCTTGTTTATGAGCTTTCAGAGTAAATTGGTTTAACTTTAAAAAAATATTTTAAAATGCCAAAAACACTGTGATATATTTATTATTTAGTCCAGGGCATACTTTAAATTACCCACAATTTTTAAGGCGCTTTTTAACTTAATAAGTTGACAATTAAAAATTTATTTTTATATTTAGTTTAAACTTTTGGTCCAGAAACTAAGCTACGATAGCCAAATAATATTAACAGTGATTCTGACTACTAAAAAAATGGCTTAAAAACTTTATAGTTTTAACCCATAAACTTGCTATTAAAGATACAAAGATGCACTCCGTGCTAACGAATGATATTTTGAAAAGCTTTCTTCGAAACCTTTACAGTTCTTTCTAAATAGATAAAAAAAATCGAGGCAGGGTGGCTCGATATAGCTTATCAACAGTGCTGTAGTGACAGGGAGTTTACGTTATTTTTAAAGCAACGAGTTTTTATCGGTTTGTTATTGTCATTTAATTAATTATTTTGTTGTTTAATATTTTATATTCTATGTGTGTAGGTGTGTGTGTGTGCAACTAAGAATAATATTTTAAAGACATTGTAAAGAGACAACCTGGCGACGACATCTTTCAGATACCCATTTTTATCAGATATAAAATATTAGAAATTTAAAACCAGTAAATAATTCTAAAAATATTTTATACTGTTTAGTAAAAAGATGGCTTTTTGGGAATGTCAAACAATGCTATTTTAAAAGAAAATACAAAGAGTATTAAAATTAAAAACCCAGAAACGTGGACTGAGACATCAAATGATGTAATCTAGTGACTCTTTATGCTTTTATATAAGAGCAATGTGGTACTAACATTAGAAATTATAATAAAGAAATTACATGAAAATTATTCCGATTACAACTCAATAGTAAAAATGGTTTAATAATAAAATATAAAATATAAGGGCAGCTCTCCTAACCTTGTCGATGACATGCATAAGTACCACATTGCGACTGTAAAAATACCTAATATCAGCAAAAAAGGGATAGATGTTTAACATTAAAAAATACAATTAGAAGCGAGGTGTCTTCGAAGCTCTATTTGACACAATTCAAGGTGCCGGTGTCTTGGCGCAATGACGGACTGAAAGGGCCGCTGATGCACTCGCTAAAGAAACTTCTTAGCTCCGTTACGGATGGGGCGGCGTACAGACGCCCTACACCTACGCGTTTACACCTTTCAATGCAAATCAGGCGTAGGACGTTCGTACATTTCATCTGTAAGCAGATCAGTTGTCGTTGTTAATTTCACAAAGTACCGTATCTCAAAAAATAATTTTAAAATAATATTTAAAGTGACATCGATAATGTATTAATACTTATAAAATATGTGCGTTTCTAGGGAAGTGGTATAGTAAAAGGATTAATACGACATATGTAAAGTCAAACAAATATTTTTAATTAATCGTTCACATTAAAATATGTAAAAATTTATTTTGTTTTAACAATAAAACCTTACAAATATTGTTTGTTAAATTGGTTTATTAATACTGGGACTTATTAGGACCTATTAATCAGAAAACAAATCCAAACAATTTTTAAGCACACGCAATTATTCTTTTTCAACATTTTATTATCAGAAGCATATTTTATTTTAGATTAAAATTTTTCATCAGCAAAAATTAGATGGGATTAAAAACAAAATTTATTATTATTTAATTAGGTAAAGTAAAAAATAATTCTATTACAGCTTACTCAAACAGCAATTTAATTTTTAAATTATGTATTCATGAAAAAATACGGAAAGTGACAAAAAGGTCAAACTTGAATTTTAAAAACATTTTGCCAGATCAAAAAAAAGTTATTAAATTTAAATTTTTGTTTACGGCTTTTTTGCGAGCTTTTAGCTGTTTCTGAAACTGGACTGAAAAAAATTTACTCATATTTACAGTTAAATAATAATAAAAAATACATTTTAAAGTGCATTAATTTATTCAAAAATATACTTTAATTTATTAAATATACTTTAAGTACAAAAACTTTCGTCATTTTCGTAAGTTTAGTGACTTTAAAAATTGCAAGCTTACGTAAAACTTAAGGTGGGTGAGTCAAATTGAGAAATAGAAAAAAAAATAAATTTGGGATCTTTACATAAAATTTTAGGATCTAATTAGATATGGCTTTAAAAATCCCAGGTGCTGCAGGTGGTTTACTGGACAAGATTTTAGGCTTTTTTTACTCCTAAGTATAGCAATTAAAAAGAAAGGTACTTGGCAACGTTGCAATTGTAATATAGTGCCCTTATCGAAAATGTCTGGTACTTTTTTGAGGTACTATGACATTTCTTAGGTCCGGTTGTATAAGTAACGTTTAAATTTCAACTAACAGTTAAACTTAACTTTTAGTTAAAATATGCCTAGTACAGGTCTAAATAAACACCAGGTGCAGTTTAAACTATAAACGATGGATTGGGTATGGTTTAAACTGCAAGCGAGTTTCCAATCATTTAATATCTTGTCATTTGTTTTTTAACATGATACTTAACCTCATTTTTTGATTATTTAAAGGTAATAGGTAAATTAAAATAAAAACAAATTACAAATTTTAAAGCACAAGGAAAAATTCCCAACTGTCTTGGTGTAATATACAAAGTATTTTACTCCCTTTAAAGACAGTTAAAAGAAAACATCCTACTTTTCTATGCTATCCACCACGACTCTCTTCTTAGACCGGTTTCGCCTGCCTTACAGAAACTTATTAATAAGGATGTAACGAGTCGTAGTGAATAGCATAGAAAACAAGAATCTACTTATTGGACAAGTTTCATTGTCTATCTGCAGGATATTAAATACTGCCGTTGATGCCCTACTGAAATTGCATTTAGTTAATACGAGCATCAATTTTAGCGGAGTAGCTATGTATATTATAAAGCACAAAGGAAAAAAAAATTCACTGTCTTGATGCATATACAAAGTATTTTGCTCCTTTTAAAGACAGTTTTCTTTAAACTGTCTTTAAAGGGAGTAAAATACTTTGTTTAAATTAAAAATTAATTAAACAACGGCATTTTTTCTATATTTGACATTGTACTGATAATGAAGACGGAGCTAAATATTATTAACCTAATAGCGTAATTGAATATCCTGGGATTAAATGTAGACGTCGCGTCATGCCAGCTCAATACATCTAATTTTAATTATGTGTGTAAAATACTAGCATATAGAACTCAGACAAAGAATACCGCCGGCATGCTAACATGTCCCGGTGGGATGACTCATCAGTCTTGGTTTGTTGTTGCGTCAAACTGATATTCTTTCACGCATTAACGAAAATTGCCCATGAACCTTCTAAAGTGTCACAACGTGTCTACTTGTTTAACCAGAACTAACCGTAACCTACACAACAAGCTTATTGCATTTTTAAAGTTTAAATTTTGGTTTTATAATTATGGTTTTAACTAACGTTAAAACTTTAGTTTAAAGAAAATGTATACAAAGATACTTGCGGGCTTTAATTTGATTTTTCCTTGTTGTATTTATTATCGTGCTTTTTAACTATATTTTATGATTTCTTGGATGAGAGCAATAAAAAAATTTGTTTGAGGTGTTTTAGTGGTTGTGGTTATGGATTTTGTTAAAAATTCTGCCAACAGAATCAAGCACTTACGTTTTCAAAAGTGGATCAGTCTGGGTAAGACACAAACCTAATAATATTCTTTGCCATTTTGGATCTTAATTCCCATTTTTATCAGCTGATGGACTGTGTTGCAAAATTGTATATCTTAATCTGAATTGCAAAATAACCGATCGAGTGTCAAGGGGTAAAACATACTTTTCTGGCATTAGAAATGAAGCCAGCCAATCTTTAGACAAGCCGCAAATTAAGACCGTCTACGCGTGCGACGCGGAAACTATGTCACTGTCATAAAAATTAACGTTCTCACTTCGAGTTGACGCGTCGCTAGTCAACTTGCGCTGTATAATTTAATTGCATAAGTTACAAAAGTACGTGCTGTGGTGCGTCGCGTCGCACGCGTTAAACGTTTCTCAATTTGCGACTTGCCTTAGGCAGTCTAAGGCAAGCCGGAAATTGAGACACGTTTAAAGCGTGCGACGCGAAAAACTATGTCACTGTCATAAAAGTCAACGTCTTTTCGAGTAGACGCGTCGCTAGTCAATTTGCGCTGTATAATTTAATTTCATAAGTTACAAAAGTACGTGCTGTGTTGCGTCGCATCGCACGCGTTAAACGTTTCTCAATTTGCGGCTTGCCTTAGGCAGTCTAAGGCAAGTCGCAAATTAAGACGCGTCTAACGCGTGCGAGGCGAGAAACTATGTCACTGTCATAAAAATCAACGTCTCTTCGAGTAGACGCGTCGCTAGTCAATTTGTGCTGTATATTTCAATTTCATAAGTTACAAAAGTACGTGCTGTGTTACGTCGGATCGCCCGTACTTAACGTTTCCCAATTTGCGGCTTGCCTTAGGCAGTCTAAGGCAAATCGCAAATTGACACGCGTCTAACGCGTGCGACGCGAGAAAACTATGTAGCTGTCGTAAAAATAAACGTCTTTTCGAGTAGACGCGTCGCTAGTCAATTTGCGCTGTATAATTTAATTTTATAAGCTACAAAAGTACGTGCTGTGCTGCGTCGCGTCGCACGCGTTATACTTGTCTCAATTCTCGCCTTGCCCCCAACCCCCATAGACTACGATCTTTTTCGTCCATTCGTATCGTGGCGAGTTGACACGTCTTGTTGCATCGCCCGTCTGTATTGCCCACAGACTACGCACTCAGCTAGCAGTTTATTTCAAACAACACGATGAATCGTACGCAATTATTAGCAGTGGCAGCGGCCGCAACAGTTATCGTTAAAAAAAAAAGAGAAAAAATCGTTCTATATGGGTAAAACAATGGCTGCAAAAAGACGTACTTTTTCCCATGTTAATTTATTAAAAGAACTGAAACTTCAACCAGGGGATTGGTTTAATTTTTTGCGGATGGACGAGGAAACATATTTGGAGTTGTTAAAATTAGTTACTCCTCTAATAATTAAGAGAAATACGCACTCTTACGAGAAGCAATTCCCGCTCATGAAAGACTTATCGTAACAATGCGATTTTTGGCTACCGGTTCCTCATACGCTTGGTTTCTTTTGTTTTTATTTCGATATTCTTCAGATTTAATTTTCCATAAACAAGGAAACTTCTTATATAATTAAATAAACTCAATTAGAAATTGTTTGTTAATAGATTTTTGGTCCATATTTGCAACAGAAAGAGAACTCAATAGAAACAACAAAACGCTATTAAAATTAGGCACGCTACCGAAAAAAACCGACAAGTTAGAACGGGATCCCCACACATTATCGGTGTGGTGCGGACCGTTCGTCTCGGCGTGTCGAAAATCAAGCTTCGGCAGATATTTAAACCGACGGTTCCACCCGGCGGTTCTAGGCCACAGACTATCCATTCAGCTCGTCGATTAGATTTGCAGCGATACGAATGGATGAAAAGATCGTAGTCTGTGGGGGCTTTAGTGATAATTATCGCCTTACTGAAACATGTGGCATAACAAGACAATTTTAAAGTGTAATGAAATTATTAATTGTTTCACCTTTAAAAAACAAAACAATAAAAAGAATAATAATAAGCAAATAAGTAGTTGTAATTTAATTCCGCTTGAAAAGCAATTTAAATAAATGACAACATTTTTTCTCCCTGCATATTATCAATACAAAATGAACCCAATTAAAAGTTAGTTTACCGACTAAAGTGACTGTAGCTTTTATCCACTGATAAATTGAAAACTTTTGTAATACACTTAACAAGAATAAAAATGTAATTAGTTTGTTAAACAATGTTTCAAATAGCCATTATGTAAAATTCTGAGATCAACTTTGTTGGGAGTTTTCATCGGGTTGAAAACTGCATAAAATGGTAGTTTGTCGGAATATATTTTCCACGAGCTCAAATTGTTTCATTACCATTTTAAATTTGCATCGCTGTTACTCATACTGAATAGTTTATCTTGGTAAATTATGTGAAAAATGCTGTTTAAATTGTGCGGTTATTATCGGGCTTAGGTAAAGATAAAAATAATTTTCTAGAACTTCAAGTAATATTTCACTACTTTAGTTTTTAATTATTTTTACCAAATAACAAGTTGTACAAATAAATAAGGCGTTCAATAAAAACAAAACAGTTTTATGGACACTTTATCATACAATAAAATCTTCCTGAATTAAACAAATTGCTTTTCGTGATCCTCTAACTAATAAATTTTATCCTTAAAGTAATAAGTCAAAATATAATAAAGATATGCTGAAAAACAGCCAGAAATTAAAGAAGGTTAAATTTGGTAAAACGAAGAAATATTGCAACATTTTGTACCTAAGAAAACCAATAGAAATAATGATTTTTTTGTCGCAGTAATATATGAAAAGTAAATCTATCTTTTTCTACAGTTAGAAGAAAAACTTTTGAAACCTTTTAACTGAGTAAATTCGTCTGCGTTACAAAAAATATTGAACTAATCAAAAAAATAAAAATCAAACAAATAATTAAATTTTTATCGTTATATACTTAATGACATACCCTAATAAAAATTTGGAAAATTACTTTAGCTTTGTCGCAAATTATGATAAAGCTTTAAAAAGGTCTCATTTTTATCGATACGATTTTATTACCTTCCATAGCGCTTTTAGAAATCGGAGCACAAAAGGACTTGATTGAAATTTCTTCTATAAATTTCTTTCCATAAACCTGACTCTTAAAGCGCCCTTCTCCATTATTACAGGATAAAATGGACGAAGTGTATGTTGGAGTCGATAATAATAATGGATAGTTACTATTCATTATGAAAGATATTTTCTTACTTTGGAACTTTTCGAATTTATGAACTAGCTTAATCAATTGGTCTTTAAAATTGATTCTCTAACTTTAAACATTATATAATTTTGTCTGCTATATTTTTGGGTTATTGAACTTGCAAAAGCACCTTTATTTGATCATAAAATTCTAACGTAAGTAAAATTTGTAAGTTCATGAATTCCAAAACTTTTTGTTGGTTTGCTTTCAGAATAATTGATTTTTGTTATTGGCCATTTTTTTAGTTTTTGAAAACCCCAATAAAAATAATAGTTTCATTTTTAAAAGTTTTGTTTTAAAACAAATGTAAGTTTATGCAGAAAGCATACTTGTTTGATATAGTATCAATATATGCTTATTCAAAATGCAATAGAAGACCGTCAAAAGACATATTTATACCAATCCATAAATTATGACAAAATTTAAAAAGTTATACTATCTACGAATTGGGTGTAAAATATTTTAAAACTTAAAATAGAAGCCAAACAAACTTGTCACGTCCTAATAAATTTTTGACTTTGAGATAGACTTTTAACACAGGGAAAATATTTCTCTTTATATTTTGAATTGAATATAATTTCCCGAAAAATGTGCGCGAAACGGCATAACATTTTGCGGTTTGATAAACTCAAATAGTGTTTTTATTTCCATTTTTACATGGTTCAATGTAACTTGGCTTTGGGCAAAAAAAAAATAGTATCGTTCAGCAGTAGCTAGAGTTTAAAACCTATTTTAGTCTAAACATTTTAAACCATTTTAAGTTTTTATTATTATTTTTTTCTAGCCTAAACAATTTAAACCATTTTAAGTTTCTTTTTGATTATAAAAATGTTTAGCTAAAATATGAAATCTAATCTAGAGATTCTTGCTAGTTTCGTCATCTTAACAAGTTGATTTGGCACAGAAAAAAATAATTTGTTGGTATTCTTTGGTGATTTATGATAATAGTATAGAAGGTAGCAACATTTTTAAAAAATAATTTTAGGTCAGCTGATTTTTTGATATGTTGTTCTCCTTCCTCTTCTGGATAGACCCCGGACAGTCTGGCTGGCGATAATGGTTGCGTTTATTAGTTCGCATCCTACCTCTACAAGTAATAATTTTTAATTTTTTATGTTTAGATGAGTTGACAGTTGGGGTTGGGTTATACAGTCGTCCCTCTTCTAAGCCGTTCGGTATATTTTGGTGAAACTTGGAACGATAATATATGACCAATTTCTGCATTTTTGAATGAGCCGAAAAAACAACATATGAAAAAATCAGCCAACCTAAAATTCTTGTTTTCCCAACCCCGGACTATAATGATTCTAAAATGGAAGACCTTATGTGCAGGTGCTGATTAAGGAATCATAAATAATGTATTATATTGTATTGTCATCAAGAATAAGTGTGTGTACCAAATTTCAGATCTATCTGTCGTCAGGAAGGGGGACATACATTTTTTTTACATAATTTGTTTTTAATTTTTTAGACTATGTTGTTAGTTAATACTTCTTAATCTATTGAGCTCATTTAATGCCTTACTATCACTAACCAGAACTAACTTACGATTTTATATTAAAGTTGTTGTGAAAAATATGTAATTCGAATTCGTAATTCGTAACATATAATTCGCCATTTTGTATCGGCGGCCATTTTGAATTCGTCATCATAAAAATGTATTATATTGTATTGCCATCAAGATTAAAAGTGTGTACTAAATTTTAGATCGATCGCTCGTCAGGAAGGGGTCAAATTGCAATTCCTAGAATTGACCCAAATATTAAATAATATCAATAAATAAATCGGTCAGTTTAAGTAAAACGGTTTAACAAATAAAAAAACAGGTCATGCAAAGTAAAACTGTTTATTAAAAAGAGAACGGGACACATTTTTAGTTTTTTTTTTTGTATCTCTTACCGTTTAGCCTACTCCCTATAATCCCAGCCACAAATAAACTTTCTGTACAATGTACAATGTATTCATTTCATCCTTTAATTTAAACATTTAATAAAATGATTATTTTAAGCAAATTTAAAAGATATTTCTGCAGAGAGTGACATTTAAACAAAGCAAAAGACCTTTGCGGATTCACTAAACCGCAGCCGTTTGGCAGTGATCCGGGAAAGTTCATACGATTTTTCCTACATTTTCCGACACACGTTGCAGTTTGTTATATTAAGGAAAATATTCCTGGCAGCCTTACAAATCCATCTTCCTGTCAGAAATATAAGTAAGTTTATTCGGTTCTGTTCTAAGATTTGAAAGATTTTACACCTGGTAGCATTTCAACAAGTTTAAAGTTTTATGAAAAGTATTTTTAATGTTTTTTTATTATAAAGAGTGTTCAAAAAATAGGATTGAAAACTTTTATGATACCTAAACTTTTAATTTTAAAGTGGGTTAAAGTAAAGTGACCACTCTTTTAATGACGGAAATCGAGACAAGTAAAATAAAATAGTTTTTTTTGTTTTTTTCTCCCAAAATTTTTCGGAGAGCAAAAAATAATAAAAAAAGGTCCTCACTTTCATTGGGGAGTTTATTTATCCCCTAAGATCCTTACTTCAGCAAAAAACCTGTCTCCCACCACAAGTAGGGACTTTTTCAAAACAATCGGGACATTTTCCAAATCGGCAGGATGCGGGTCAAATCTCCAAAAAGCGGGACTGTCCGCTGAAATCGGACTTTAGGTTAAAGGTTTTTTTAAAGATTTTTTAAAATAAAGAGTGTTTAAAAAATACGACTTAAAATTTTATGGTATATTCCTGACGTTAAAGTAGGTTCAATCAAAGTTAAGTTTTATACGGCGTATATACGGTTTAATTAAATTTAAATATGACTGACTATTAAAAAAGATACTGATTGACGCAAAAATGATAGTTGCAGCGATAAAGATGACGGATGAGCCATTTTGTGAAAAATCTTAATGAAAAGAGGGGTATTGTGGCACATTAGTTGAAAGCTTCTGATAAGTACATTTTAACTGTGGAATCAATATCTTAACCAACTACAGAACGGCGGTATTTTAAAAATATCCCTAATTTCTTATTTGGATTGCTAAATGTATTCCAAAAGTAATAAGATAAGATGAACTTAACAGGGCATTTTCTTTAAGCTCCTTAAAATCTTTTAATGATATTATAATATACAGGTTTGCTTCAGTAAAAAAATATGTACTTTTTCTTCTACCATGTGTATTACTCTCAGTATTACTACTGGAAAAATCTTTAAAAGAACTTAAATACCACATTATGTACATCTAACATTATTAGTTTACGAAATATGGCCATCCAACTAAGGTATTTGGTGATTTTTAAAGTACCATCATTTTGTAGTAGGTAAAGGTATTGACTTTATATTTTGGATTCATAAAGCATTAAGCTTTAAAATGATTTGCCACCTTTTTACTTATTTTTTTCACGATGACGCCCTTCTGCCATCTTGATTGTTGAAACTATCATTTTTACGTCAAAAAAGTAGTTTTATATTTTATTAGAAAAAAATTGGGTTGAAAAGTTATCAGGGGGAACTATTTACGTCCACACTGTATATTAATTCTAGAAAGGGTTGCGACAAAACCTCGACTTTAGGCGGTTTGGGGTCAGAGGTGCCACGAAGGGCATGTAACAGGGAAAAGTTGGCAAGACTGGGTAAAGTCACTAGATATCGACAGCTGATGATTAATGCAGTGGCGTCTATAAATTGTGCTTTTCGTTTTACAGTGTTTTAAAAGTGATATTTTTTGAAAGATAAATTTACAAATGTTTCTTATTTAAATTTAAAGAAGTTAGAACTTAATAATAATTAACATGTGTTATGTAAACGGTTGTTGTAATAATATTATAAACTGTATTTCTTCGACAATAATGTTGACACTTATCTTATTTAATAACATGGCCAAAAATGTTCCTAGTGACGTCAACAAAACCATTACCGATATAGCGGAATATTGTGACCCCTTTATAAACGAAATCGAAATTAAATTAAATTTTTTTAAAACTATTTAAAATGATACCATTTATTTTAATGTTTTTTGTATGCCAATGCAAAAGGCAATATTATTATTATTCAGGATATTTTGCAAAACAGAATTGTTGTAGTTTTTAAGTTACAAAGCGTTAAATAATACTTTTTTTTAAATAAATATTAAACTGATTTTATTTTTATTATAAATTTAATTTTGTGGTACAAATTGCTAATTTAAGTGCAATTAAGTCGATTAAAGAAAAAACAACTGAAACAAAAAAAACATTTTTTGTACAGTTTAAATTTATTATATCTTCTATATCTTTATAATAAAAAATAGTTTGAATACCTGAATACCAAAATCGATATTAATTTACCTTTTTGCGAGTTAAAATTAATAATTGTTGAGACACATACAATGTTTTTATTTCATAAAATAAATTTTATTTTATAAATTGGTTTTAAATACAATTTGATGGTTTTTAAATAATGTCTTAAAAATGGCAGCTAATTTTCATTTCCTTATTTAATTTTTCAAATAATTTAATTGTTTTAATTAAATTTAGACGCGCTTAATCGTTGAAAAGACAAAAAGGCATTGGGGATGAATTTAGATTAATGGAGTGTTTGAGTTAATTGAGTTGTAATCAAAGTTTCAGTTTGTAAAAATTTAACTTTAATGGGGTCTATTGTATTTTCGAAAATATATTAAAATTATGTAATTGCATCATAAGAAAAATTTTTACAATTTTTTATGCATGGTTTCTGACTATACAGGGTAGTAACTAAGTAATGGGCCAAGACTCAACTGGATAATTGTAATGTTAATATATTGCGATTTAACTAAACTTACCTCAATACAAAAGTTAATATTAACTGAGATACAGGGTGTTAAAGTTCAAAAAATATTTTCAAATTATTTTAATAATATTGGATACATTTTGAATATTGTAATTAAACTTGGTATCCAGAAGTTTGTTGACATGAGCTGTTTATATCTAATGTTAATTTTTAGGTGTTAACTGGAGGACGTCACCTACAATACTTTCAATTTCTCTAAAACGTCCCAACTTTTTTGTGCTACTCTGTATGTACCATTTAAGTAAACCAGTAATTCTCCTATGTTTTCTACACAAAAAATGTGTACTCTGTAAGAATGGCTCTAAGCCATCGTTTTCAAGATATTTGCATTTAAGTGGTTTAGTGCAACCAAAAAGTATACGGATAAATACATTAATTTATTCGTTTATAATGGAGCAGTTTTAAAGTTATCGCTAATACGCTATTTATAAAGGCATTTTTGGGTTGCACTAAATAACTTAATGGCGAATATCTAAAAATGTTTGCTCAGATTGATTCGTACATAAGTTTTTAACTTTTTATGTAAAAAGCATTAAGAGAAGTTCAATATTTTACTCGTATGGTAAATACGGGGAAGCACAAAAAGTTGTAATGTTTTAGAGAAATTCAAGTAGTGTAGGTAGCGTCCTGTGGTTAGCACCTAAAAATTAACATCAGATATGAATAGGTCATGTCAGAAAACCCCTAATTATCAAGTTTTATTACAATTCTCAAAACGTATTAAATATTATTGGAAAATTTTAATAACATTTTCTGAACTTTAAAACGCTGTATCTCAGTTAATATCAACTTTTGTACTAAGGTATGTCTAGTTAAATGGCAATATTTTACCGTCACAATTCTTCAGTTGAATTTTGGCCCATTACTTAGGGACCACTCTGTATTTTAATCTGTTTTATAGCGAATAATTTTAGAACAAATAGAGTTATCAAGAGGCGGTTTTCGCAGAAGGCCTTAAGTTTTTTTTTTTAAAGTGATATTATTATATCGTCGCTTTTTGGTTGTGATATTTTGTTAATAAAAATCAAAAAGTCGGTTTTCCGATTGAGAACAACCTTGTTATTTTAAAGACAAGGCCAGTATATATTTTTTATTAATTTTTAAGGTTACTTTTTTCCCTAAAAATATAACATAAACTATGGCTATTTTAAAAAACGAGGGATTTATTTATCTCTAAAATATCGACTGCCTGGCAATTTAAAAAATTGTTTGACAATGAACATTTGCTACATACATGGTTACAAAAACATGGCGACAAAGCCAGGTTAATGAAAATATTGGATGGTCTTTTTGTTAGGTACACGCCTGGAAAGAATGGGACCGCTTCGGTCCTGGTCCCGGGGTATACGAGCTGACCCTGTCCAGCCCTATTGACCCCTATGAACTTGCCGGTCGCCTGAAACAAAATAAAAGAAAACCCCCAAAAACCCAAAAAATTCGAATTAAAAAACGACGTTTCTGTGGCAAGTCTGCCACCGTTGTCAAGTTAAAAATGAACCGGCAAGTTCATAGGGGTCAATAGGGCTGAACAGGGTCAGCTCATATACCCCGGGACCAGGACCGAAGCGGTCCCATTCTTTCCAGGCGTGTACCTAACAAAAAGACCATCCAATAAATGAATTCGCCTAACCAATATAGAGCATATCTTCAATTAATGAAAATATTACCAAAACTTTGAAAAAAGTAATTCAGCCCTACTGCAAGTACTATTTTCTAAATAACGTATAGCTTTGTGGCCGTATTTTTTTAAATTGTTTGTAGCAAATTTACAATATCAAATAAGACTCTTAATTTTCATGCAGTAAATTTTTTAGAGATAAATTAATTTATAATTTTTAAGACTACCCTAGCTTATGTTACAGTTATTTAAAGTGAATAAATTGAATATTTACATTTTTAAAGAAATCTACGCTTTGTTTCATTTAAAGTAATAAGGTTTGCAGTATATTAGAATATCCGACATTTTGTTTTTGTCTTAAAGAATTGTTACAAGGTAATGATTAAAGAAACTTTAAAAAAATCCAAGGTTCCTTCCGAAAACTTTATCCTAATAACCATATTTTTTCTAAAGTAACTTGCGATTAAAATGGGTAAACATATATTCAGCATGGGCGTATATAAAGGGTATGAGTAAAAAGAAAATTTTTTAGACTATACTCTGTGCACTATAAATTGAGAAAAACACACAAACAAATAATGTATTTCATTGGTTTAAAAAGTCACTAACCCTAGTTACCACAATAAAAAAATATTTTATTGGTTTAAAACTACAGTAAAGGGGTAACTTACTAGGTATTTATTATGATTATCAATTTATAGTGGCCAAAGAATATATATAAACGCTCCCTTAAACAGACATAATACGTAATTTTAAAAACAAATGTTTTTTGTATGGTCCAGGATTACCGTTTTGGCTGATTTTATTTTATTTTTCTGGAAAACTACGCAAGCTATGTAAAAACATGTGTTTTTAGGTTTTTCATCCGCAAATAATATAAAAGTTGCAAAAAAGTCAGTGACGTAAATTTTTTTCTCAATAATATTAGCTAAAGTGAGTCCCACGCCGCCACTGGTATATTTTAGCAAATTTCATAGCCAAATTTTATTTAAATCGGATACGGCATATTAAGGATATTATTAAAAATCTGATTTCCTTTTTATAGTTTAACACCCTGTATCTTAGAAACAAAGCATTTACGGATCTATGTTTATATAAACTTTTTTCCGTAAAATTGGCTCTTAAATTTTCTTTCCGCAATTATAAAACACCCTGTATACTCTATTTTGATTTTGGAAACGTTTTTTGTATTTTTTGGCAGTCAAGCCCCTTCCCCCCAATAAAAACTATAAATACGACCGTGGTAGTAGGGCAGCCAGTATTAAAATAATACTTGTTTTAAGATAGTTTACTTGACCATTTGTAGCTGATTTTTTATGTGATCTTTAAAACTAACTATTA
Source organism: Listronotus bonariensis (assembly GCA_014170235.1). Lineage (NCBI taxonomy): Eukaryota > Metazoa > Arthropoda > Insecta > Coleoptera > Curculionidae > Listronotus > Listronotus bonariensis. Next base: position 21,287 of record JACEGR010002305.1, on the reverse strand, counting down.
AGGCCAAGTTGTACAAGGCAGGTTTAAACTTAGCTTTACTGAACTGAGGTCAGGCCTTTAAACTTTCCGTAAAATCTCAATTTCTTTAAATTCCTTGACACTGACGGCTACACTGAAACTTTTACGGAAAGGTCAAAGGCGTGACCTCAATTTGGTAAAACTGAGTTTAAACCTGCTTTGGACAACTGGGCCTAAGAAGATTTTCACACTGGCCAAAGGTGTTCTATTTAGACCTAATTGAAATCACCAACCGTAGATCGGTTTCAAAATATTTAGTTCTTATCAGTACGGCGTAGGCGATAACAAAAACACTTCAAAGGAATCATTTAGAAAATCGAAATTTTCATTTCTGTTAAATAATTTTGACTACTTGTTAAGAATACTTATTTTTGTTAGGTTAACTTATATCTTTAACATTTTTTTTTGTTTTCATAATAACCATCCGTTGTTTTTTTCGATAGGTCGCCATTACAAGCAAAATGTTTGCCAGCCGTTTAAAAAAGCTTTATTTGCCTCCTCTTTCAATTTTAAACCTTAAGTTATTCCAGAAAAATAAGTTAAAAACTTCTCGGTTTCAAGCCAGACTATTGGGATAAATTTAAATCAATGTAGTATTTAAATTCATTTAGCTTGAATCGCAGTTTTCTGCTCAGTTTGTTTAAGGGTACATTGAATTAATTTTATTATTTTAAATTATTCCAGCGGAGTTTTTGTTAGCTAAGTGCTATATTAATTGGGTAGTAAGAAATAGAGTAGAAAAATGTAAATATAAGTTAAAAATATTATTTTATTATTAGAAAAATAATAAATAAACAACGTGTTACAAATGCTTTTTAAAAATTTAAAGAAAGATTCTACTGTTGAAAATATTTAAAAAGTTTTTATAAAAATGGATCTGCAAATTCCTCGTTCTCAAAATACAGTGTTTTAAACTTGTAGAAAAATGTAGTTTTTTTATATCTTTATTATTTACCCAATTTTGTCCTTATTTGGCAGTGCTATTAATGGCAATAGGGGGTAATTTATCACTGACGTTATTATATTTAATAAGCCCAGTGGCGACTTAAGTGGCAACTTAAGAAATATTTAAACCAAAAAAATGATACCCCGGTGAATGTGTATATGTGTTTTAAAATGTTTGTGCTTTTTTTAGATAAGGCATATAAAAACACAGCTTTTATTTAGTTTAAAATACAAATTAATAAAATCTACCTAATTGCATATTTTTAGACCATAAAAACCCATTGCAGGCACACTAATTTTTTTTTGTAATTTTTAATTAGCAACTGTCTAACAACAACAATAATTGATTTTTCAATAAGGTTTATACAGTCCAACAAGTTTTACTAAATGAAGTGTTTTTAAAGTTTTTTAGTTTTTGAAAAGAATAACAGCACTGAAGACAAAAAATTTGCAGACCAATGTTCATATAAACTTTTCTTTATATTTCTTATCTAAAATCTGCGAATAAATGTTCTTAATAACATTCTGTATCATCCTGTATAATACATTTGGAACAAAAAGGTTTCTTTATTGAAAAAATTAAATCCTAATTCTTGTCTAGACGTTTTTAAAGTATCCAATTACAAAACAACAAATTAGGTTTTTTTTTTTTAAAATTAAATTCAATAATTATTTACTGGTTATTCTTAACAATGCATAGAATACTCTAATTAATAAAGTTTTAATAAATTATTACTTTAAACAGACGTTTCGTTAAACTGAGTTTTCAACGGAAGTAGGGGATTTAAATTCGGTAATTCAAAACCGGATTATCGAATCAAGCTGCTAAATTTTATTTTGGGGATGGGTTTATTATTTTAATTTATAAATCCTATCATTTGTTATAAATTTAAATAATTTTTAATAATTTACCTACAAACTGTAAAATTTCAAATTAAGTGACAGTGGAGCTAATAGAATTAATGACGGTAACCTTGATCTTTTGGTTTTCCTATGCTTATTAAAATAAATTCTAAATAATTATATTTTAACACTTTATGTAGTAAACAGGGTAGCGTTTTTCGTTAACTTTGCAGGTATGGCAAAATCTAAAAGAGATGGAACACATGTGATTGCACTATCTTGATTTCAATTTTTAAAACAAGTTCGATGGTAAAAGTTAATCATGGCTAACTTGATTCGTTTTGAGGATACCGGGTATTTTTTAAATTTTGTCAATTTGGCCAGGCACTTTTAAGTCGCTATATATGAGAGTTAAAAAAAACGTAAATAGTTACGCTTTAGGGATTTTTACGTGGAATTCAGTGGCGGGCCTATATTTTTCACATTAACTTTTAATTTTAAGGTATAACACAATGTTGAGATTTATTAAATGAAACACCCCATATATTTTATTATCACTTAAAAGGTTTTCTTAAAAGCTATAACAAATACCACATTTAATATATCTATTTTTAATAGTTTCGGAAATATGGCCATAATCAGGATTTTTTAAATGAAACACCCTGTAGGTTAAGGTTATTGAAGGTCTGTAAAACGTTTTTTCATGGTGATAAAATATAAAGGGTGTTTTATTAAAAAAACAAACAAAAGTTTTGTGTTATAACTTTACAATAAAAGTCAATAAAAAAATGTAGGTACGCCACTAAATTTAACGTAAAAACCCCTAAAACTTTTCTATTTACATTTTTTTTCTACCTTTAATAACAAGCGAGTTAGAAGTGCCGAGCCGAATTGACAAAATTTTAGTATCTCCAAAACGAATCAAGTTAGCCATGATTAACTTTTACCATTAAATTTGTTTTAAAAATTGAAATTGAGATTGCGCAATCAGATTTTTTCTATCTTTTTTTTACATTTTTCTATACCCTGCAAGGTTAACAAAAAGGTGCCACCCTGTTCAACATAAAGTTACTTATCATGATAAAGATCAAGAAAACAGATTTCTTTTTCAAATTAGATAATAAAATATATTACAGTTTTGTGTTTTTAACACGCTTTTATTAACTTGGGTTGTAACTATCTATCTATCTATGTAACGGAATCTTTGAGCCTAATTTTAACCAACTTCCAGCTATTCGATTTCTTTGAAACTTTGCACACGTGTCAGGACCGATGAAGATGCAATAATTTAAAACAGTATCCCGTTATCTTTTTTTGGATCGCCAGGGAAAAAAAATTCCATTATATTATAAAAACAACACCTAGGATGCCATCTGTTGGCAACATTTCAAACTTGCTATTAAATGAAGAAGAAATTTTTTAGTTTTTACACAATTTGGTTAGTTGCACCATTGGTGTTCAATTTTTATGAACAATAAAAATATAGGGTTAGTTGCACCATTGGTGTTCAATTTTTATGAACAATAACAGTTAATAAATGCCGTTAACTTACGCTTTTTTATTAACTTGGGTTGTAACTATCTGGCTATGTAACGGAATCTTTGAGCCTAATTTTAACCAACTTCCAGCTATTCGATTTCTTTGAAACTTTGCACACGTATTAAGGAAACATGACAATGCAATAACTCGAAACAGTATCCCGTTATCTTTTTTTGGATCGCCAGGAAAAATCCATTATATTATAAAAATATAAAAACAACACCTAGGTTGCCATCTGTTGGCAACATTTCAAACTTTGCTAAAATGAAGAAGAAATTTTTTAGTGGGTTGCAATATATTGGCAACGGTCCAAACATTGCCTGGATTGCCATCTGTTGGCAAAATTTCAAACTTTGCTACTTAATGAAGAAGAAATTTTTAGTGAGTTGCAATCTGTTGGAAAAATTTTAAAATTTGCCACTCTTGTTCATTAAAAAAATTTTCGCCATTTTGTCAAGAGTGGCAGAAATTAAAAATGAAAATAATTAATAGTTTAAAAACTAAACACGCTTTATATGCAACCGAACTAAAAATTAAAAATAATTTTTCATTAAAAAAAAAATATTGTCATTTCATAGTAAAAAGCGTGGGGTGATAAATATATTAAATGTTATAATTATTATATATTTTGGCAAATATCTATGATGGAAAAGTTATGAAAAAATAGTAAAATGCACCCCACGCTTTTACTATGAAATGACAATATTTTTTTTAATGAAAAATTATTTTCTAATTTTTAGTTCGGTTGCATATAAAAGCGTGTTTTTTAGTTTTTTTAAACTATTAATTATTAAAATTTATTTTGTACTGTAAATAAATATTTTTTAAAATCTGTATTAAATTTCCTAAAACTATTTTTTTATTTATTTAAAATATCTGTTATTAAGGTTTTTAAAACCATTTTTATTTATAATAAATTGTAGAATTATAGCTTTTATTTAATCATTTACTTTTAATATATTTTTACAGAATAAATTGTTTCAACTACATATTTAAATTTATTTTTAAAATTAAAAATACCAGTCAAATATTAAAATTATTTTATTATTAAAATTTTTACTTTAGGTTTTTATATTTAATTCTATTACTCTACATTTCATTTTAGACATGTGCGTGTCTAGTTTGCACCATTAGAACACTTTTTTATTATTTATATAACTTTAAAAAGGTTATTCTTTATAACAAGTTCTGCATATTCTAAAACTCAAAGTGCAACTATTAGATATTATTTTTAGTGATTTACAGTTAATAAATAATATTATTATTTAAGGGGAACGTACCTTTATTTTTTATAATTTTAATAGTAAAAATTTAAATAAAGAAAATATATGCATTAACCTTTTTCAGCCATCTTCTGCCTAACTTAGGTTTTTGGGCTATTCGGCCGTCGTTGTAGATTTTGTTTTCTTGACGTTTCGCCAGCTCCAGCAGTAGACTACTTGCGTCACGCTCACCGGCGCGGACTTAGTATGGTCTTCCTAGGCAGCGGGTGGGCGGGGCCTTTTCCAGTTGGTCGTTGCGCAGTTGTTGTTCCTGTCGTGGAGTGCTGTTTTTGTGGTTTAGAATTGATCTTCATTGAGATTTCTCTGTTTTTGTTAAAGTTTATGTTGTGAATCTCTATGGCTAACTTTTTCAGTAGCATGATAGGATGAGGTATTAGCAAGATCCTGGGTATTTTTCCAATTTTATGTGGTGCTCTGTGTCTGAAAAAGTGTGCTTCGCTACGGCCGATTTGTCCGGTCTGTCCCAGGCGGCAGTTAGCTTTATATTCTTTAATTCTTGCATTGATCGATCTCTTGGTCGTTCCGATATACACACTGCCACATGTACACGACCCAATAAACTCCTGGGCGCGCCAGAGGGTCCTTTTGTCCTTGGACGATCTTAAATACTCTTTACTTGTCTTGTCGGTTTGTATATAGTTTTAATATTGACCTTTTTAGTAGTCTACCTATTCTGTCCAGTTACCCTCGAAACGTATGGCATTTGCCGTTGATGGACCTTGCTCCCTTGGTTTGCAATTATCTTTTGGATGCAATTAATATCTAATGATCTAAGATTGCATTTTGGGTTTTAGAGCGGATAGAACTTTTTTATAAAGATTTGTTTTGTAAAATAAAGTGTAAAAAGTTTTATTATTTATTTTTTAATAGTTTTTAAATAAAAGAAATATATTGTCGCTCTAAAATCATCATTAAATATTTTAGAGTTTGATAAAACGGAAACCTATAATAATTATACTATAAAATTAAATCCTTTAAAAATATTGCTTTAGATATAGTACTTATTTGTTTGTGTAATGTGACATTTGTTCTGATTAAATGTAGGTGTGCTAATTCATAAACAGACAACAAATATGTATAATTGATTTATTAATTTGTTAAAACATTCTGTAGACACAAAATACAATATACTATGCCAAGGTATAGTGACTGGGTCCATGCCTATTATTTTTTTATAAATATAAATGATAAGTATCATTTAATAAGTTTTGTTTCAATAATATAAAGTTAAAAATAATAATAAGCAAATAAAGTAAATGTATATGTATAACAGGATCCTTTTTTCTTGCAAGATTTTGGTTGAAGCAAATGGTCTATTCTGACTGTGAGTCCAGTTTTTGGGTACGAGGTAAAGATGGTCGATGTTGTGCTGCTTAAAAGCAAATTTCTGGGGACCATTGTATTAGCTCATTTGATAGTTGGATGTATTATTGTACAGTAGCTAGGAATATGTCGTATCTGAATCTAACACGTTTGCCATAAGTTGTAAAACGTGAATTCTGTGGTAATCCTCACTATCTTCTTTTGCTTTCATATTCTAATAGTCTTAGTTGAAGAGTCATTCTCAATTTAATCACGAATATAGTCTACGTAACTCTGCATCACGTGTACTACACGAATTCTGGCCCAATTTTCTCTTTGCGAATACAGGTCTAGGTAATCCCATAATGCGTGGTTCAAGTTATGCTACTTTTCGGATTGGAAATTAAATCTTGTTGCCAGTATAGACTATACGGGGCGTTACAAATTAGCATTGATATCTTGGTAATTATAAGAGATAAAGAGTTGGATAATTTGAGAAAGAAAACTGCACCTTATTTTGCCGGTCCTTAAAACTAAAGGGGTTATTTTAATGCGAAATACCCAATTTAAAAGCAGACGACATAGTTAAATGAAACTATGTTAAAATAACCACAAAATAATCTAACTGTAAAGCAAATTTAGCACCGCAACCAACAAATATTAAATTTTAACGACCCGTCATAAAAATAATTTTTGTATTTTACCAACAACATTGCAGTTGCTAATAAAGGTCCCGAAAACACTATAACTCTTTATAATTACCTCATAATAGAAACAATTACACAATATAACAAACAAAATTAAAGATAAGAAATGCCTCGAGACTATAGAAAGACAAAACAAAGGAAAGCGAAGTAATTTGAACGTGCACCAGTGGCTCGAGGCACATTTATATTATTTTGGACAATTTATCTTTCTTTATAGAGGATACTGACCCTCAGGCAATTGTTTTTACTTTTATTTACTCCAATAAACTTTACTGGACCTAAAGGGTATTTGCTAGCGTGGAAAATCTAAGTCATTGAGGTAAGCGCCTACTAGTATTACTTTCCAGTGTCAGATTTATTTACCAAGGTCTTTTAATTTGAAGATGAAATGTTATGCCTCACTTTTTTATGTGGCTATAAAAAATCCTTTCATTTTTATTTTTATTCAAGCTATTATCTTCGGAAGAGTGATGACATTTAAACAAGCAAAAAACAATAAATATTTATGCAGAAATATATTACAGTTGACGCACGTCTGCACTTTGTATACATTGGTCAAAAGAATTGTAGTTTTAGAATTGATTCTAAATTTTTAACTAATTAAACTTTTGCTTTTCCATGTTCCTTTGAAAGGGATTAGTGTTTTTTTCTGCTTAACGTGCTACTTATGAAATCCGTTCCAGTCAATTTCTTAATCAGGTATATTGCAGTAATTACAAGTGTAAATAAATGTTAGCAAATATACTTATAATGAATCTGGAAAATTTCACATTGCTGGTTCATAATCCCTAGATAATTGGTACTTTTCTTTAAAAAAAAATTACAAAATTAAAAAATAAACTTTTGATTTGGTTAAGGCGGGCGGGTGTATAGTATTTAAACATTTTTTTAAAATTTGTTTTTAGTATTTTTAATGAAAAACATGTATTTAAACATTTAGGACCAAAGGTAGCAATAGTAACGAAGTTACAGCCGGATTTATAGTAACTACGCCCCATGAGGCTCCTTATAAACGTTTTATTCCTAATTTTCAATGTAGACTTTGACGTTTTTCTGTCACAATAACTACATTATTTGGCCATTTTACAATACATTATAACTTTTAAATACTAAAATAATTCTTTTAGGACCTATATTTCTTTAAATAAGTTCTAAGGTGACAAAATAGATTTTTTAAATTTGACAATATTTTTAATTTTATAAGCAAATAATACAACTTTTTGTCAATAATTGCGACCTGTTCTTTGAGGAAATGTTTCCAAAAAGTTAAAAATTAAAATTTTTAAACTCTTTTACCATTACCTGGAAACAACGATTTCGTAACAAATTAACTAACTAAGATATAATGGTTAATGGTTACCGTATTTCACTTTTTTTTTTCAGTCGCCTTCGAATGTTTATTGTGTGCCATGCATCTTTAAAAAATCTTTACAAGAACATGGTTTTATTTATATTATTTCTCTACCCACTTTTAACTAAAAAAAAACGCCTTGCATAAATGTTTCATACCTTTACATTTATTATCAAGAACATAAAAAAAAAATAAACAAATAAACTTTTAAGATGCAGGACTCTGTATAATATATTATTATTAAAAAGAGATCAACAAACATATGTTAATATATCTACCTTTAATAGTATTTTAAAAATGTATGAGCACCCAAATCTAGGGTCCGTCACGACGAGTTGAGTCGACAAGTATATAGGAAACGCCTAGGAATATTTTTCTGAAAATTTATATAGGGGGTAACTGAAAGAGCTCTCTTCAACAAAAATATTTTCAACTCTCGACAACTTCCGGTTATACCGGAAGTAGACATCAACTTCGTTATTTTAAATGGAATGTCCTATTTTTTATTGAATTTTTGGAATCTACGTTAAATTTTAATACAACTTTGTATAAAACATCATACACCTAGATCTAGCCATTTTGCAGCAATTTCAGTTTTTTCGAAATATTTGACAGATGCAACCTTAGACAAAAATAACAATTTCTTGAAATTCAAACAAGATAGGCTAAATATTTTCTGACTTTGGATAAATAAGATCCATATCTTACCACTCACATGAAAATTATCAAAAAAAAAATATACAAGGTGCCCAAAATTAACACCGTATTCTGATATTTTGAAAACTCAAAAACTTCATTTTTTAAATGTCAACCTTATTTTTTTCTTCGCCAATGGATTCTACGCTACAAAGAAGGGCACTTTATAATTACAACCCTATATTTAAAATGAACGGTTTGCGTATAAAGTGGAAAAAACGAAATATTTCTATCTTTATTAGGACACTCAAAAATGTCAGTTGGCTTTGGCTTGAATGAATCAACAAAAAAACAAAAGCTATCGAGTTAATTAGGCACGCTAAAACTAACAAGTTTGCTCGCCAAACGTACGTTATTAATAAAATTAACACAACATAAGAACCGCTGATATAAAAGATGAAGTTAATCACAGCAAATGTTCGAACTGGTGTCCCCCAACTTCTAAACATTTGTGAATTCTTCTTAAAAAACCACCATGAGTAGCATTCTGAATGTCTTGCGGAGGCAAAAGTCGGAACGCGTTACGAACTCTCTCCTGACAATCTTCTTTTGTTGTGATCGGCGTGGCATATACGGTATTCTTAATACGACCCCAGACAAAGAAATCTAAGGGAGTGATATCCGGCGAACGTGGCGGCCATTGATGGGGCCCATTGTTTGCTATCCAACGATCCTCAAAGTGAGCTCGTAAAAAGTTGTCTGCAAGCACACTATTATGAGGTGGGGCCCCATCGTGTTGATACCACAGATGATTCCAGTCCAGGTTTAGTGGGTCTATATAATTTTGTAAAATTTCGAGATATCTTTCCCCTAAAATAAAGGAGAATTTGAAATACAATTAAGCTTTTAATCTCTAATAAGCTTACCATTTAAATTTTCATCATAGAAATGTACCACTAACACACCGTCATTTTTTATTGCAGCAAAAACATTAAAACTCCAATAACCTTGAAACTGCCTTTCACGAAAGAGGTGAGGATTAGTATCACTCCAGTAATGGGAGTTCTTTCGATTAAACATACCGTTCTTCTGAAATTTTGCCTCATCCGTCCAAATTAATTTTTGTAAAAAACGTTCATCTTCCTGTGTTTTAATTATAATAAATTCACAAAAATCTATTCTTTTCTGATCGTCACCTGGTCTTAAATTTTGTACCAATCTATACGAATACGGATAGAAGTCATGTTTCTTTAAAATCCTGTGAACACTTTTCTCAGAAATTCCCAAATCTCTTTCCGCATCTGTTAATGAATTTCCAGGATACACTCTAAAGTAGGCCAAGACTGTAACTTCATTTTCATCATTGTCAACAACAAGTTTTCTCCTGTTATATTTTCCAACAAATTGCCCGTGTGTCTTACAGTTATAAATGAGTCGCGTAAGGCTGTCATGCGTGGGATTTGGCCTATCCGGATATCGTGTGCGGAAGGTTTCGCAGGTTCTTTTAATTACTTTGTCACACTCCCCGTATATCACTAATAAATTGAAATAATCTTCATTACTGAATCTTAAACGAGGCATATTAACACTTTCGATACACAAACACGTCAAACTGCTAGTATTTTTATTTGTTGTCAGAATAGCTTTTGTTTTTTTGTTGATTCATTCATGCCAAAGCCAACTGACATTTTTGAGTGTCCTAATAAAGATAGAAATATTTCGTTTTTTCCACTTTATACGCAAACCGTTCATTTTAAATATAGGGTTGTAATTATAAAGTGCCCTTCTTTTGTAGCGTAGAATCCATTGGTGAAGAAAAAAATAAGGTTGACATTTAAAAAAATGAAGTTTTTGAGTTTTCAAAATATCAGAATACGGTGTTAATTTTTGGGCACCTTGTATATTTTTTTTGACAATTTTCATGTGAGTGGTAAGATATGGATCTTATTTATCCAAAGTCAGAAAATAGTTAGCCTATCTTGTTTGAATTTCAAGAAATTGTTATTTTTGTCTAAGGTTGCATCTGTCAAATATTTCGAAAAAACTGAAATTGCTGCAAAATGGCTAGATCTAGGTGTATGATGTTTTATACAAAGTTGTATTAAAATTTAACGTAGATTCCAAAAATTCAATAAAAAATAGGACATTCCATTTAAAATAACGAAGTTGATGTCTACTTCCGGTATAACCGGAAGTTGTCGAGAGTTGAAAATATTTTTGTTGAAGAGAGCTCTTTCAGTTACCCTCCTATATAAATTTTCAGAAAAATATTCCTAGGCGTTTCCTATATACTTGTCGACTCAACTCGTCGTGACGGACCCTGTACAGTGCTCGATCTAACTTGTCCACATTTAATATGTCAATATCTTTTATTTCTTAACCAATGGCTCCAACTTTTACGGTTAATTATAAAGTTTCCTGATAAATATTACACAAAACAATTTTGATAACAAAGAATATTGATGTAACTTACTTTTTTAATAGCACACCCTATATATCATACCATTAAAAGGTCTTTTAAAGGGTAGCTTTAAAAATACGGAAATTAACATAATACTATCTTTAATGGTTCGAATATAACTATTTAAATCTAAAAAAAAATATTACGTTGCGTTTGCTCCACTACACTACCTACCTACAAGACTAGCTTAAACTCTAGATATAATGGAGTATTTGTGATAATTTTTTTGCATTTAAATGGACGTATTTTAAAAACTATTAAAATTTTAAAATGTTTCATCCGGAAAAAATATAAAAGTTGCAATAAAACTCAGTGGCGTACGTTTCTGTCAATAACATTAGCTGAGATGCATTCACAGCCACTGGTCTTACAAAGTAAAAGGGTGGTTTGAGACTGCCAAGTTAACCACAATGTTTTAACATGCAATTTTAAAATATTTTTTAAAAATCCTAAGTGTAACAGTTACAAAACTCGCCCAATCCGATACCCAAAACCTGTCCATGGGTCTTATGGTTTCGTGACTGTAAAACTTACGATTTTTGGTGCAGTGCTTAAAAATTGCGTGACAAACATTGTGGTAAACTTGTCCGACAAAAGCGACGCATTGGCACCGGTCAGACGCACGAACATTGACATTGACAGGCTGAGTTAAAGCGCGTCGCTTCCAGTATGGCGAGGGTATGAATATCGGTGGCAGACTCGTCAAACAGAACTAACCTAAAAAGTGTCATTATCGTAAGATCAATTTGGTGGCCTGCCCACGGCCTATAAGATATTATTAGAACAACGATTTTTTAAGCTCATATCACCCTCTATCTTAGAAACAAAGCATTTCCGAAACTATGTTTGTAAAGAAACTCTTTTTAATTAAATTCGGTCAAGGAATCACGCCCTTAAATTTTCTTACTGCAATTCAAAAACACCCTGTATAAAAAAGGTCTTTCTACCCCTAAGCAACTTCTTTTGCCCTTAACCCTCAAAAAGAGGCCAAACCTAATGGAGTGTTTTATTGTCTTTCATTGTTTAATTTCGTTTTTGTGTCCTTTGGCTATGTTCTCTAAAATGTAACAACACTTTTGCTCCTCGAAAGCTTATAAATGAATGAAAGTCTTAGTCTGGTGGTTTTTGTTGACCGGAAATGTTAAAGCCTTTGTGCAAATAAATTAGCTTTTTTGGGGTAAAAAAATCAATATAAAGGAAAGCTCTATAGTTTTTAAAAATATCTGATATTTAGGTAGTATAAAAAAAGTGTTATCTTAAGAACACTGATTTAATGTTTAATAATTGTTAAAAAAAAAAGTATTCCTATTAAAAAACTTTATTTTAATTGACATGTATTTTTAAAATTTATCTAAATCTATAAATTAAATTATAATTTCCAACCATCATCAAACATATCTTTTTCAATGATGCATTACAGTGATACCCAGTTATACTGTTTAATAAAATTATTTGTTTTAAACTTTATTTTATTTGCTTGTTTTTACTTTAAATTTTTTTAGTTATAGCTAAATAGGTTTTTAGTCCATTTATCAAAGTAAATGCATTATTGTTATATCTGGGTTCTTTTCTCGGTTAATTTTGAATAAGTCTAGCTCCAAGTAGCAAATAGGCATTTTAAGTCGACATCAAAAGTTTAGATCAACATAGCGGAACGAGTGCAACTCATCATTCAAGCCTTTTCGACAAATTGTGTGCTGATACCCTTATGAGAAACACAGAACTTGGATTACCCTATCAGATTGTACGTCCAGCACTTATCTTAGGGGTTCAGGCCATGTTTGCATTTAAAAATACTGTTCTTCATAATGCGACTCTGAGCAGGCCCTTCGTTTTATAACCATATTCAGCAAGAGTGCACCAACAATGCACCCCTATTTTATCATCTTGGATGTTCGCCATGTTATATTTAGAATGACATTACTTTATTTTTAAATTACTCTCAACAAGCCATTTAATTTGATACCCATCCTGTGGGAGTGCATTAAAACTAACTCTGCCGCCATCTTGGCTGTTCCACCATGTTGGTTAAAATAACGTTACTTTTATTTCTCGAGTTACTCTCAGCAAGCTCCTTTCATTTGAAAACCACATTTAAGAGTTTGTTTTGTAACAAATAAGCAATTGTAGGAGTGTATAAACTTAACTAATCCGCCATTTTGAGTTTCCCGTCATGTTGGATGTTGGAATATTTTTAAATTAATCTCAGCATGCTTCTTTTGAGGCCCATATGGTAGAGGGCATTTAAAATAACTAGACTGCCATTTTAAGAAGTCCGCCATATTGGACTTAAAGTGTCCTTACTTTATTTTCCGAGCTACTTTTCAGCCAAGTCCTTTTCATTTAATACTCATAATGTAGAAGTGCATTAAAAATAACTAGTCCGTCATTTTTAAAAGTCTACTATATTGAATTAAGAGTGACGTCACTTTATTTTTTAAATTACTCTCTGCAAAGTCCTTTTATTTAATACCCATATTGTGGGATAGCATTAATAATAACTGGTCCGCCGTCATGTTGGATTTAGAATAACGTTATAAAGATAAACATGCATAGTTATCCAAACTTAAATTTAAATTAAATTTTAATTTCATTTTAATTAAAAATACATGCATTAAAATTAAATTATACGTACATACATTCATACATAATTGCAAGTTAAATAAAAGCTTGTAAAACATCTTCAATTTTAACACAAAATATGATAATACTAAAATGATCCAACTTCAAAGGGATGCAAACAGAAACGCTCTAACTGTTCCAGAAGTTGTGGCAGGTTTGAGGCCTTTTTGGCGCAAAGGCTTAAACAAATGGCGGTAAGCACAAGCGACTCTTCCGGGTCAATTATTAAGTTCCTAGGCCACGAACATTGGGTTTGTTGCAACTGGTAGAAATCCACCCGGCAAAACTCATGGAATAGTAGCGTTTATAATAGGACAGCAGAGGGTTAATGTGCAAACTCCCTTGTTTGCAATGCGGCATTGTTGGTTTTTTTGGGCCCAGATAAGGTTATACAAGGTCACTTGATTTTCAAAAGTAAATTTGACCATAAATAAAAAAAATCTATTTTGCTGGTTAATAATTCTTACTTGGACGTATATATTTTTTACAGTAAGTCGTAAAGACAATGTAACAGTGGCAACTGCCAGAAGAAGGTACATTCTACGAAGAAAATTCCCTCAATACATTTCTGATTATATTCGGAGTTATACCCTGAATTGTTTCCGTAATAATTGTTTCCAAATGTTCTACGTTTGTGAATGGCCTGTGTTGATATACCTGTTCTTTTAAGTAACCCTATAAGAAAAATCTAGTGGGGTTAAATCTGGCGACCTAGCTGGCCAAAAAATATCGGAATATCTATGAATTAACCTTCCATTAAAGATATTTTCAAGGTATTGCCTTACTTCCATCGTACTATGACATGTTGCGCCGTCCTGCTGGTACCATACCTGTTGTCGTTCATGTCTTGAAAGGTCACGAAGAAAATCATGCAACTGATTTTGTAAAAAATTTAAATATCGTTGAGAAGTCATAGATTGTCGAAAAAAAGGGGCCAATTATTTTATCCTTGTAAATACCGCACCAAACGTTAGTTTTAAAATAATATTGATCGCGAGTTTTAATCGTAAAGTGAGGATTGAGTCAGTCCACCATCGACAATTTTGCGAAGACACTGTTCCATTAGACGTAAATGTAGCTTCGTCAGAAAAAAATTATTTTCCTAGCCAAAAAAGGATCATCTTCTAGCTCTCCTTGGATAAGAAAACAAAATTCTAGTCGTCTGTCGTAGTCTCCAGGTTTTAATGTATGGATATATTGTGGTTTATATGGATGAAACTTGTTCTCTTTCAAAATTATTGATATTGTGGTTTTACCAATATTATCTGGAAGCGAAGATGCCCTTTTTCGCAGAGACAATTTAGGGTTTTCCAATGCAGATAACATTACATTCAACTTCATCTCTTCACTTGTAACGATTTTTTGACGCTTGTTTGTGAATTTATTTTTAACATCTCCACATGTTTTGAATTTTTCCATAATTCTCATTACTGATGTATGGTGTATATTTTTCCCGGGATGTCTGTTGTTAAATATTTCAGCTGCTTCACGATAAGTTTAATAATTATCACCAACGATTAACACAATTTCTATTTTTTCTTCCACACTAAATGTCACCGGCATGTTAACAAATTTTATTTAACGTTCACTGTCAAGCAATTATTACTATCAATAAATCATTTACACCCTGTATAAAACAGGAGCATATTTTAAAAGTGTAAGAACTTTTGTGCCACCACCTGTTACAAGGGTGGCTTAAAAAATGCGATGCCTAATAATAAAGATACAAATTTTATAATTAAAAAAATATTTTTTTTTTAATTGTTGATGTTCAATGATCTTTTATGGACAAATATAACTTTTCACCTCTAGCAAGGCAATAATTGCTTTTTGCAATTTTTTAGTGCTTAAAACTTTAAAGCGCTTCTTCCACAACTCACGTTTTTGGTCATCATAACTTTTAAACTACTTCAACAACTTTTTAAATATGTTACCGCCATTTCTTTATAGTATTTACAAGAAGCTAAAGGGTTTCTTTAAATTAGTAAATATTTTTTAATTTTAATAAAAAAATTAAGCTAATTTAAGTTCCAATAAAAATCGCGTTTTTACTTAATGTATTTCCAAAAGGAAGCTATTTATTTCAGTCTCATTGACATACACATTTTAAATTATTTACATTTTCTAAATATTTGAGAATATTTAACAATTTTACTGCGGTAACAATTCCCGGTAAACAAAACCACTAAACTGAGATTTGCCTTACCTGTATACTTTAATTTTACACCAACAAAAAGAGTTTCTCTCATTTTCGAAATTCCGTGGCGTTGGGCAAAATTGCCGTAAAAGGAATTTAAATTGTTTTAGGCTAATTTGTAAAAATAAAGAAACCATTTGTGTAGGGTTGGTTTTAGAAAACTATTTTTAAACAAGAAACAACAAGACTGAAGCTAATGCGTTTTATATTTAAAAGAGACAAAAGAGGTAAAAAAGGGTAAAATTATATTACTATTAAAAGGTTCTTTACACATTAATTAAATAAAACTTTATTAGTTTTGGAAATACATGTTTTGTCCCGGAAACTGCTGCGATCGATTTCTTAAAAGTAGGTTCTGGAAAATTTGGAAATTTTATAAGAATATAAAGTCGGTGGGGACACCCTCTAAAACTATCCAAATCAGGTATTTAGCTAGTAGGTACCGCCATTTTCTGAAAAGAAAAATAAGGACTTTATATTTTTTTCCAAGATGGCACACGCAGCAGCTTTTTAATTTTTTTATCTGTCATTTTTACCGAAAAATATAGTCTTTAACATTAATTTCATCTCTTAAAGTATTTTTTTATTTAAATGGTTTATAAATTGAGGGGGCATTATAGAAATGTAGAGGGTGGCGCCACTGATTTGTACTTTGGGTCGCGTTCACGGAATGACTTTTGTGTATAGTGTATTTAAACATTAAAAAATATAAAAAATTTTGGACTAAATTGTGTACTGTCGAGATAAAACTGATTACTTTTAATATTTTACTATATTAACTTGGATTTGATATGAAATATTTGCTTCCGAAGCCAATTTTCCACCTTGGTGATTTTGAAATATTTAACGTATCCAAAAGGTATTAAAATCGTTTAATACAAAGACCTTTAAATGTTTACCACGAAAGGTGCATGGTCAAATATGCAGTTTCTACAATAAAGTTTACCACACCTGCGGACGCCTGTTAGAAAGTTTTCCCAATGGCAAACAGTAGAACGGAGGTGGTATAAGCAAAGGAAAGCATTTTAACAATGCGAAACAATGGGACGCTTTGTATGATCGAGATAGTGTGTGTTTCCCGTTATTTATATACAAAGTTTTGATAGTGTTAAATACATTTGCACTTATTTGTTTAAAACTTTATGTGACACTTTTCTTAACAACTATCACATAATCCGGAGTATTTCTAAATGCTTATATTTAATTTAATAATTGTGGGGCTAGTGCACAATCTCCAATACTAGGTTATTATAGATGTTATGTTTAAACAGAAATAAACTAAGATTATATATGATTTATTCAGAGCTAAAAAATATAACTATCGGAACATTTGTTTCATTGTTGCAAAAATGAAAATTGTAAACTTAGAACGAGGCTCCTTAATTAAGGTATCAACACAGTTATGTAAGAAATATATGAAGAAAGTGTAATTATTTGTTTTTAATAGCAACTATACAAGACCCCAACTATACAGGGTAATTGTTTTTTTTATTTCTAGTTAAACTGCAGGATGTATTTTTAGCTGCAAGTCAGCATACGCCGAATTTATAGCTTAAAGATTAATTGAAATTTTCTTTTTGTTGTTGTTTTCCTGAATATAGAACTTAGCATTTAATATGTGTTAAAGTTTCTTGAGCAAAATCGATCAGATGCTATACTTCTTTGGCGCAGTGTATACTAAAAGAAGTAAATGAAAAAGGTTTTTGACATGGTCTAACTAAAAAGACGACATTAAATCATTAAACAGTAAGCTTTAAAAGCTACAAGTTTGGACTTAAAAATCCTAATATAATTAATGACTAAAAAGTCTCTTTCTTAGGTTAACCCTTTAAATAAAAATAGAAAAATGGTATTTTTCTACTTTTATAATAAAAAATTAAGCAACTGTTTAAAAACTATTCTGTGAGTGATGGTCAAGTTACAAAAAAGCATAACAGTTATATAAATATATATATATATATATATATATATATATATATATATATATATATATATATATATATATATATATATATATATATATATAATATCTGGGCATAAAAATCTGCCAAAGTTTGGTTTAAAATTAAAAATAAAAGACTTTATAGAAAGAATATTAGAAAACTCTGTTATACTTTTTCAATAAGAAAAATTAAAGACCTAATCTTGCATTTCCTTAATTTACCGTTTTTTTTATCAAAAATATAAAGCAAATAATAAAAATACATTGTTTTACCGTATGTATTAAAATATTTATTATTTAACAGGTAATTGAATATATGCGGTTATTTTCACTAGTACTCTATAATTGAAAGCCGGGAAATTGCATATTGCCGTATAAAATATTAAATAGGAGTACACATCTCTGTCATAACAGATAATAACTTAATATGAAATAAATAATTTTAAACCTTTATGCATCAAACTTTTTAGAGATTTAATTTTGCTCCAACCGCAAATTTGCTAATTGGTCCTAAAAGCTCAGGTTGTCTTAAATCATGTAAAGTAAATGCTAAAACAATGTTGATTCTGGTTATTATTTATTATTATTATATTATTTATCTCAAATCAAATTATTGGTATTATTCGAACGTTAAACAGGTATTAATGTGTATAGCTGACCCCACCGATATTTCATTTCTTTATATTTTTAAAATCAGCGTAAATTAGTTTATAGTACAAGATCCGACTGCTTAAATCTGCAAGTACCTTTTTATTGAAACTTATTTTTCATTAATGATACATGATAGTAAAATAGAATACACTATGGTTTGGCTGACAAAATTTCGCCGCAATTACTTAAAAAAAATAGGGTAATTAGCTTTTGTAGATAAATTGCAGGTTTATATTTTTTAATTTAATCAAACATCAATTGAAAGAATATAATGTAAGAAATATTAAAAAAATGGTTGCCTGCTTCCAGTCAGCCACAACAAGAGGTTGTCACCATTCAAGGTTAGTTTATATTTATAAGGTTGCGACACATCCTCAACTTTTAGACGGTTCAAGGTCGGGGACGCAAGGAAGGGCACTCCACGGAGAAAAGTTGGCAAGACTGGGTAAAGTCAAAGCTGATGATCAATCCAGTGGTGTCTAGAAATTGCGCATTTCATTTTGCATTGTTTTAGAAGTGATATTTGTTAAAAGATGTAATTCCAAATGTTTTTTGTTTAAGGTAAAAGAATTTACAACTTAATAATAATTAAAAACTATTTTGTAAACGTTTTTTTATTAATACAATAAACTGTATATCTCCGGCACTGAAGAACATGGCCGAAAAATGGGAGATGTGACGTCATAACACGTCAAAGCAATGCCGAATGTCGCGACCCTATATAGACCGGCTTTGGTCACCATTCGAATTATTTTTTTCTGCTACTCATATACAAGATGTTACAGATTGTATTAAAAAAATAGGGACAGATTCTATATTAAAAAATTTAAAGAAATGTTTATATCAACATGGGATCGGAAATGCCAAGGTTTCCAAAAACAAAGTGTTATTATTTTCTAAAAAATTATTTTAAATAATATCTTAAATATACTTTACCCACTTTAAATAAAATATGACACTGTTATTTTTAGCAGTAAGAGGCGAATATAAACATAACTTAATTAAATTTATTTAGTTCATTAAAGTCTCAAGCGGTACTTAAACGATTATTTCTGGCAAAAAAATGTACACGACGGAGTTTTACTAAAGTTTTATATTTTATTAATTTTAAGCAAATAAAAATACATTGTTTTATTTATTTCACCTTTTTCGTTTTTTTCTACATTTTGTTTGTTGTTTTGTTATGTACTTATTATTATATTAAAAGAGGTGTATTTTTACTTGCCTAATAATAGTAAAATATAAAATTTGCACAAAAGTCAGTGGCGTACTGCTTGAGGCGCTACTGGACTAAATAAATTTTATTAGGCTAGGTTTAAGATAGCCTCTTTCGGTAAGTAACATTGCCAAATTGTATTAAAATTAAATATTGTATTTTTAGGGTATTATTAAGAAACCTATTTTTGTTAAGTTTAACACCCTGTATCTAAAAAACAATGCATTTCCGAACTCATGTTTTTATAAACTTTTCTTTATATTTTCTAATGAAGAATCTTCTCCTAAATTTTCTAAATACATTCTTTAACATTTTGTATATTACCAGCTTATGAGTAATAAAAAAATTTATTCAAATTGTGGCACTCCTGCTTGCGGCTGACTAGGAGCTGGAAACCATATTTTTTGTATTCCTTATATTTTTTTCTTTTAATTGATGTTTGGCTCACCTAAAAAACATGTACCTGCTATTTGTCTACAAAAACTAATAACCCTAAATTTAATTAAATGTAATTGCGGCCAATTTTTGTATATTCTACTACCATGTATTTTATATTAATTTTTTTTATTAAAATAAAAAGTTAAAGTTTTGAAGTAAAAACATATTCTTGTCAATTTTTTACATTATGCATTTACAATTTTTAATATACATGGCTTAAGACAGAAAAAAATATTTAAAATTAATAAATCTGGTAATAAATTTTGCTTCCTCTTGCCCAATATATAAGTTGTAATGCGTAAATAAAAAAATAAAATTGACAAATTACATTTTTGCTAAAACTCTTATGCATTAACTTTAAATTTTGACACAAAATTCAAATCTTTACAACATTTCCTTATACCCGTTTGCATTATTCTTAAAAATAAAAGTAGTTATTTCCTTGAGATTTTTCATATTTTTACTTATAACTCGCCCTGTATAATACCAATTAGAGAAAAAATTTTATTAATTAGTTTTGGACCAAGAAATTAGTTTTCCCAAATTTTGTTTTTAAAACTAAAAATTTTTGGTCCATTTGTCCTCTTGTACCACCTATCGGGAGACACTGTATAATGTAAACTTTAATTTTTATTTATTTGACATGATTATCCCTTTATTAAACCATTTTTTCCAATTTTATTAATAAAGTCGTAGGAGTTTTTAAATTGTAAAGTTAAAAAATTATAACAATAATAATAACTTCTTGCGTGTGTTATGGAAAAGCAAAAACTGCATGATTCAGTACAGTTAAAACAAATGAGTTAAACAGCCTTCGTAAAATTTCAAAAAGAAAAACATCCTTCTTTTTCCGTACATGCTCTATTTCAAAATAGCGATACATTTCTAACCATTCTTTTTATTGCAGCAAAATTTAAGTCGTAATTAAATCTTATTTTAAGGTATGTGCAATGTGCAGCGATGCCAGACCTAAAAATAAAAAAATGGCATTTTTTTTCCGTGTACTCTTTAAATAAAAACCCGAAAGTGGGAACACAACAAACAGAGCATATAAGCCGAGTACAATGGACTTCTGCTCGAGTTATTCGATGTGTCCGTTCAATGCATTTGTCATGTTCCAGTAGTTCGAACTACAA
>JACEGR010002304.1:0-133231 GCA_014170235.1 Listronotus bonariensis | reverse complement strand
TCAGGAATTTGTTGCGAATGTTGTTTTTTACTCGAAAACGGCTCATTTTATCGATGTCAAACAAGAGTACCTTTTTTTTAGCAAAAGGTTTAAACTACCCAAAAACATATTTTTGTGTCTTCACCATACAGGGCGTAAAAAATATTATCAATAATGTGCAAAAACTAGTCCGTCCCTGGCAAACTAAAGAAGCGACATAAGTTTCAAGGGCACTATTTTAAGAGGTCTTTACTAGTATGCATCGTACTAAAATATTATCAAATTATACAGGGCGCTTTAAAAGATGTTCACGAAAAGTCGATTTCTAGCTGCCCCCTTTAGGGGATCATATCTCCGCAGGGGGCTTAAACGGAAAAATTTTATAGGAACTTGTCATGTTATTTTCATCTGTTCCATACGTGTGCGAGAGATTTCCCACATTTTCCCGGACACCCTGTATAATAAAATAAAAACAGTATTTTTACATCAAACATTACATTTGCTTTAACAATCAAAATAACAAGTCTAACAAGAAACAAATAATAATAAATGCACCTAGATGTGAACATCTGTATGTGCACAATTCTTATACCCATTAGTACTGTCCAAAATATATCCTTAAACAGATGTATGACTTAAACTTTTTAAAAGTCGTTTGAAAATGACATAGTATGTCGAAACTGCAGTAACGCAAAAAGCAATATAAAATATGTGACAAAATAACAAAATAAAATTTGTGTTTTTATTACATTCTACGTAAAAATGTATTGTCACAAAGTAACGGACTACTCAATAGATTCTTTATTATTCCTTGATT
This sequence comes from Listronotus bonariensis, assembly GCA_014170235.1. Taxonomy (NCBI): domain Eukaryota; kingdom Metazoa; phylum Arthropoda; class Insecta; order Coleoptera; family Curculionidae; genus Listronotus; species Listronotus bonariensis. Next base: position 132,435 of record JACEGR010002304.1, on the reverse strand, counting down.
TAAAAAAATTATCTTTATGATTTATTAAACCGGCAACATTTTTTTTTATTGGATAGTAATTTAAGCTAATATACATATATAAAAAAAAACTATTTTGCTAATGCTAATTTAAATGTGGGCATTCACAGACTTTGTAATTGTAGTGGACTGTTGGTAATAGCTGTTGTTTTGTTCTGTGAAAAAATATGAAGAATTCAAAAATATTTTTTAAAGAATTATTATTTTTGTGTAAGTAACACGTCAAGTCAAGGGGGCGGGAGGGGTGGGCGACTGCTCCGTTTCGCTCCCCTGTGACTACTTTTTCTTTGTAGTGTTTTTAAATTTAAAAAACAATAAACATGTATAATTATTTTAACTAAAATATAATATTTTTTCCCTAAAAGGAACTTTTTATAGTTCTTATAAAGTGCTCGCCAAAAAAATCGGGACAAGCATATATAACCACCATATTTAACTTGAAGTAACTTTGGAAATAAAAAATATTTTTAGCTGCGGATTTCGGTATGTTAAAGCCCATTTCGTCTAGATGACATGGCTCAAAATGATTTTTGAAAAATAATAAAATGTTAATGGTATACAGGGTGGTCAATGAACAGATGCAAAATTACAAAAAGTTTAGAGGTGTGTGATTCCGGTAATATTTTTTTCGCATTTAATTATAGGTCATTAGTAAAGTAACATCAATATCTCCAGACGTTTTTGCCAGTTTTTTGATTACAGCCCTTTAGCTCCAGAGACACTACTAAACAAAAAATGTGTCAAAACTTTGCTACCAATATCTTTAAAACGCTGTAACTTAAAAACGGCTTAACCGATTCCGACCAGGTTTTCACATTCTGAAAATTTATTTTCTGGTTCTTTTTTATTACCTAACCACTTTATTGGTAAATGGCGATTTCTATAAAATACAGGGGTCAAACAAAATGTAAAGATAAAATTTCACAAAATATGGCCATTGTTCGTTTTAAGCTATGACAATTGGGCTGTACGTTGTTGTTTGGTTTGAAATTTGGTCAATATGCAGCTTCGGTCAATACCTCTGGACGGTTTTTTTACTTTTTCGATTAGTGCCTTTTGGCCACAGATACGCTACCAGGCAGTTCCATTGTCCTAAAATGTGTCTTTTGTGAATTTTTTGATGTGATCAGGAAATTTTAAATTAATTACTACCTAATTATTTTTTTTTCGTACAGGGTAATCAAACAAAACTGACTCTTTCATTATACAGGGTGTTTCAGATTTTAATCGGGAAAATTTAATAGACGATAGAACATGAAAAAATAAAAAATGTCTATATAAACATGTATGTTTTAAAGCTTCGTTCTCGAGATACAGGGTGTTAAAGTTTTGAAAAAAAAATAGTTTTTATAATCCAATGCGAAAAAAATATTGCCGGAATCACACACCTCTAAACTTTTTGTAATTTTGCATCTGTTCATTGACCACCCTGTATACCATGAACATTTGATTATTTTTCAAAAATCATTTTGCGCCATGTCATCTAGACGAAATGGGCTTTAACATACCGAAATCCGCAGCTAAAAATATTTTTATTTCAAAAGTTACTACAAGTTAAATATGGTGCTAAAAATTGCTTGTCCCGATTTTTTTGCCGAGCACTTTATATCATTAAAGCTAAGGTCATGAAAAATAAATATAAAAAGTGCTGTGCAGTCCTATTCATACAATAAATGCATACATGTAATGTCATACTTTGGCTATGTTTACAAAGATATATTTACTTTTTTTCTATAAATGTACTTATGAGATGAAATATGTAATAACTGCAAAATTTTCAATACTTTCGTCATTGTTTTTTGTTGTATAGTAAATATTTTTTGTCAATTTTATAAGAAAACATATGTTTGTCTTACATTTGAATATAATAAGAATGTTGAAAGATAATTATAATATTACCCTGGCTCTTAAACTCCTTAAAAAATCTTACCCCGGTTTTATTTGTTACGCAGCCATGAAGGCTTACAAACCCACTGATGCCACAACAAACCCTTCACTGATTCTGCAGGCGGCCAACATTCCCCAATACAAACCTCTGATCGAAAAAGCCGTTCGTTATGGAAGCAAAGTTGGAAATAACTTGGAAGAAAAAATCGAGAATGCCATGGACTACCTGTGCGTTTTGTTTGGAGTTGAAATTTTGAAGATTGTTCCTGGTAGGGTGTCTAGTGAAGTTGATGCTAGGTGAGTAATGAAAAAGTTAAAGTGAGGTACACACCACTATACAGGGTGATTAAAAAATTGATCATGAAACTTAAGGGGTGATTCTACTTGACAAAATAAGGGTAGAGCTTCATATAATTTTTTTCAAAATGTCATTCGTTTTTGAGTTACAAGCCGTCAAAGTTCAATTTTTATTTTCGTTTTTCGCCATATTTCATTTATTTTTTAACCAATCCAGTTGATATTTGGCACACAAATCTAGCATTGCAGATTCTAAAATTTTAAGAAAAAAGTACTTTTTTTAAATACCGCCAGAGGGCACATTAGCTAAAACTTAAAATTTATTTACATCATCACCTTTTTTATTTTGACAGATATCGCAAAGCTGGGGCGCCATTTTATAGACAATCAAAAACTTAAAAATAAGGTACTCTTTATTAAAGTTGATAAACCTTACCGTTTAGGCACCAATAGACATCAAAGTTTTCATCAATTTCAATCAAATTACCTACATACATACAGGGTGTCCAGTAACTCAACCGACAAACTTTACGGGGCGATTCTACAACAGAAAATAAAAAACTTTCATATAAACATATGTCCTAAACGTCTTAGTTTTTGAACGACGGGTTTTTAAAAATTTAAAAGAAAAGGTTTTTTTTAAATATTTAACACACCGTATTTCAAAAAACTAAGTCGTTTAGGACATATGTTAACATGAAGTTTTTTCTTATTTTCTGTTGTAGAATCGCCCAGTAAAGTTTGTCGGTTGAGTTACTGGACACCCTGTATGTACGTAGGTCATTTGATTGAAATTGATGAAAACTTTGATGTCTATTGGTGCCTAAACGGTGAGGTTTATTGACTTTAATAAAGAGTACCTTATTTTTCAAGTTTTTGATTGTCTATAAAATGGCGTCCCCAGCTTTGCGGTATCTGCCAAAATAAAAAAATATGATGTAAATAAATTTTAAGTTTTAGGTAAAGTGCCCTCTAGCGGTATTCTAAAAAAATACTTTTGTCCTAAAATTTTAGAATCTGCAAAGCTCGATTTGTGTGCCAAATATAAACTGGATTGGTTAAAAATAAATGCAATATGGCGAAAAACCAAAATAAAATTGAACTTTGACGGCGTGTAACTCGAAATGACATTTTGAAAAAAATTATATGAATCTCTACCCTAATTTTGTCAAGTAGAATCACCCCTTTCGTGATCGATTTTGAATTACCCTGATGTATAGTTTAATTGAGATGTTTAGGTATACCGGGTGATAGATCTGGTTATCTTCCACCACCCATTTTTCCTTTGGTTCTTTAAGAGTAAAGTGACCACACGTTCCGATTTTGGCGGAACAGTCTCGCTTTTTGGTGGACAGTCCCGCTTTTTGGTGGACAGTCCTATGTCCGGCCGATTTTTAAAAATGTCCCGCTTTTTAGAAAATATGTAGATTCTTTATTTTAAATGTACTGTAAATAGTAATTTTCCTAACAAGTTCGCACACATGAAAAAAATATGGGAGAATAAAAATTATCTACTAAAGTTAAAATATATTGAGAAAAAAAAGTTATGACACTAACCTAACTAACTAAACTGACCTAAACAAAGGATTGCAGACGGTTTTCTCTACATTTTACTTATTTATTAATACAATATCTACAGCTTTAGCAATTTTTAGACTCTAACTATTCTAGGTGTCAATATAAAATTTAAAAATATTTACATTTAACCAGTGTATAACCAAACCAGTTCAACAATTATTCCTACACTGATACCATAAAAACATTTGTATACAAAATAAATAAATAAAAATTTAAACAACTAGACAATTGCTTGTGTTAAAAAGAGCCTTTTATCCACAACTTTGATGAATTGATTTATACTGGTGGTATCCACGTCCAAATCACTAGACCTTAGACCTTAGAATAGGACCGGGATAACCTAATGCACTGAAGCCGCTCGGCTTATTGTGCGCTATGTCTTTTTACGTCTGGGTGATGTCAACCAGACGATACCTACAGCTTAACGTGGGTTCCGAACCACGGTCCTATGAGCGTCAACTTAAACCTCGTCCCAACTCAGGGGCACTACTGAACCTACCAACTGTTTCGGCGCCTTAGTCCTTGCTTTTTTTTATCTTTTTGACATTTCACGAAGGCATATGCCTTAATACCAGAGTACCGTGGATGTCGGGTTATTAGATGTTTAACCCATGGGTCCCCCTGTTCTGTCAACGTTGTCCAAGCACTGAAACATGCAGTTATGCATTTTACAGCACCTTTTAGACAACGCGGTAGTGCCCCAATAAACTACTACCTAAATATGTCTCCCCCGCTGGGAATCGAACCGGCGACCTCTAGCTTCGAAGATCAAAGCTCTGTCCACTGCGCCACGGGGGAGACCAATGGCTATTAGTCGATACATTTTGCACTTTGCCCGCCTTGTTGAGCTTACCACTAAATTTCTGACCATGGCCGCCGGCGGATTCGAACACACCTCACGTCGGTTGTGCGCTCAACGACCTGACGCCTTACACGTTAGGACAAATCACTAACTATGTATTAAATTATTACGACAAAAACAATAGCATATTTCGATTCCCCACTCTAAAAACCTTTTAATACTGAATTTTGCAGCAAAATATCCTGTAATAAATAAAATATTTAAAAATAACTAAACTAAAATATTAACTTTGACACCCTGTATTTTGCAAATAGTTAACTTTTCGACTAAGTTAAATTGAGTTAGATCGTTGTATTTTGGTCCAAGAAAATTTGTGGTAGCATTTTTGTACAGACCTTTTAGAGACACCCTGTATAAGTAAATTGTAATTGTTATTTCATCCTACTTGTACAGCTTTGTCTCAATGAAAATCTGGTACCTATACCAAAAATGTAAGGTTTTTAAGATATTTGGAATTTTGGAAAATTTTGACAAAAATAAAATTTTAATATATGTACCTTACTTTACTTAGGCTTGGCTTTGTATCTTATGTTAAATTGCTAAAACATTAACTTTACCATCACCTTCATTTAATTTTTTACTAAAAATAAAACAGGTTGTCCAGAAATGAATATCATAATAAACATTAGTTTCTGGACACCCTGTATAATTTCTCGTAAAAAAATAAATGTAGGTGTACACTGCATTTTCTAGCAATCTAACATAATATAAAAGGTCATGCGTAAGTAAGGTAGGATATATTAAAATTTTGTTTTGTCATAATTTTTTCAAAAATTCCAAAAAATTTTTTTTTAGTTTTGGTATAGGGATAGCTAATAAAACTTACATTACTTTTACTTCTATAATCCAAAAATGAACTAATATACAGGGTGTTCCATTTAAAAAACAAAAGTTTAATATGAGTCTTTTTTTCTGGAGCACCCTATACAATTCCACCATCGGAGACGCAGCTGACGCCCACTGCGATTCCATGTACAACTCTCTTAAGGCATTTTACGAGTTATGGACTGAGAGAAAATAACTGACAAAATTTTGCATCTGGCTCACGGTCTAATAAAACCATTTAAAACCAGTCCACTCGGTATGTTTTTATTCCGGCCGAAGTGATGTAATCGACGGTCCAGTCAGATTAGCGCGTGTGGTGCAGTTCGAGACCCGAGATAACGAAAAATTGTCAAGTTTTCGCCAAACTTAATTAGATCTATTTTCATACTCGTGTTCCTATTTAACACGAAGGTTTTTTACAATCAGTTTTAATCTGTTGTATAACAATAGTTTTTTAAAAGTATTTTTAAAATAAAATGAGTCATTGTCTGTGTTGAGAAAAACATGACATCTTTCAAAGTGGTTATGGTCCGTCATGGAGAATCAGAATGGAACGAGAAAGATCTTTTTTGCGGGTGGTTTGACGCAAATCTAACCGAAAAAGGAAAACAAGAAGCGAAGAACGCTGGGAAAGCTCTCAAAAATGCCGGTTTTGTATTTGACATTGCATACACCTCTCTCTTAAGCAGAGCACAAGACACCCTCGAGTATATCCTAAAAGAAATGGGGCAGAGTCACGTCCCGATAGCTAAAACATGGAGATTAAATGAGAGACACTATGGAAGTCTTACTGGTTTGAACAAAGGGAAGCAGCGGCAAAATATGGAGACGAACAAGTGACTATCTGGCGTAGAAGCTTAGATGTTCCCCCACCACCCATGAAGCCAAACCATCCTTACTATGAACAAATTGTTAATAATCCTCAATACGCCAATGGACTTGCAGAGTTTCCTCAAGTTGAACCTCTTCATTTAGCCATTGAACGCACTTTGTTTTTCTGGAATAATACCGTCGTTCCACAAATCAAATCTGGAAAGCAGGTTATAATCGCTTCCCACGAAAATACTTTAAGAGGGATTGTCCAGCACTTGGATAAAATGAGCGACAAAACAATTTATGCATCTTCATATCCTTAATGCAGTTCCATTTGTGTATACTCTGGATGAGGATCTGAAACCGAAAAGTCTAGAGTTTTTGGGGGATCCTTTGACTGTAAGCCGGGCAATGGAAGCGGCAGGAAGGCCTGACAAATATATATTGTGTAAATAAAGACATTTGTTACAGATTGAATGGCGTTTTAATTATAATTTAGTACAATCAAAATTGCGTATTATTGTTTTAAAGATTTTAAAATACTTATGCGGGAAAAATAAAAACAAGACCATTTAATAGTTTTACATAAAATCTGTCCCATATAAGTTAATGCGGGTTTTTCAAAAAAAAAAAAAAAAAAGTCCTGATTGAAATATATATTGATAAATTATTTACAGGATTTTTTTTTAATAAATGCGAAAACCTAAGGATTTCAAGGAGGTGATACATTGTTCAAAATAAAGGGTCGTTTGTTTATGTTTATTATATCTTATTTGGTTGAATGTCAACTTTGGGATATTGCGGTGAAAAGATGGCGAAAAATATCATATTTATTTAATTTCTACTATTAGTAGATTTTATTAAAAACAGACTTATATGGCCAGTGTTGAATTCAGAAATGTTTTGCCGGGGGAGTTAACGATTTCCGGAGGGGTCCTAAAGTTACCAAAAAAAAAAAAAACGCTAAAACAGTTTTAAATACGAAACAAACAAGTTGTACTTTGAGATTACATTCATACTTATAGTTTGACCACCAAATGTCTCCAGGGGGATTCTTTTTGCTCCCGGGACATTATCCCCGTCCTCCCCTGAACCCAACACTGTATATGGCAGCACTGGTATTCAGGTATAAAATATTTAAAGGTATTAAAATTTACATAGGATTTCCTATGGTCAGTCTGGCGATGCACCACCCAGTATGAAAATTGTTTTTAATTTAAATGTTTAGGGAAGTCCATAAATTACATAAGGTGTTTTTTTGGACCCCTTTTCCCCGTGGTAAGATTTGTGAAAATCCCCTCATTCCCGTCCCCCAATCTTACGTGAGATTTTTATATGTCAAAAGGTACCTACCATTGTTTAAACCGAAATTTGGATTTTTCGTTGAAATAAAAAAAAGAGACCTTGACCCAAAAAGTGGGACTTGCCCCAATCTCGTGAAATTTATCTTGTAGAAAAAATTTACCAGATATTTGCACAGACCCCCACGGTGAGATTTGGTAAGATTCAACCTTGACCCCCTCCCTAAATGCCTCACGTATTTTATTGACGCTCCTTTAGAAAAAGCCTATTATATTATTAGAAGAGGAAAAAATAAACTATGAACTTATGAAATTTCCTAAACTAAAATTCAAAAATATACAGGGTGTTTCCTAATTGCAGTAAGAAAATTAAAGGGCTTATTCCTGAGCCAATTTTATGTAAAGTTTATATAAACAAAAGTCCGGAAATGCTTTGTTTATAAAATACAGGTCGTTAAATATGCCTTATTCGATTTTAATAAAATTTTGCTGTGTATTTGTTGAAATAGGAAGTTAATTTAGCCCTAAATTAATTTTAATTAGTGAGACCAGTGGTGGCGTTGGACGCATCCCAGCTAATATTATTGACAAAAAAATGTACGTTCAAAATACAACTTTTTGTTCCAGAAAAGAAATAAGAAAATTCGCTAAACTGCATATTCCTGAACCATACGAGAAATATTGAGACATTATTTTCTTTTAAAAATAAAATGTTATAACTTCCTATTAGCAATTATGTAACAATAACAATAACAAATACCTAATTAAATAAAGTTTATATCTAGTCCAACATACTTTACAAAATAAAAAGTGTTTTAGAATTTTTTAAAAAATTTTAATAGCCTGTATCTTGAGAACAAAAAAATTAGGACCCCTGTTTATATGAACTTTTTTCATAAAAATGGGTTATGAATACGCCCTTAAATTTTCTTACCACAATTAAAAACACCATGTAGAAGTATCCACTAGTGACAGAATATGTCATGACAAATGTCATTTTTAATATTACGTTCTTAAAACTTTGTTGTTTGCAATGGTGACTTGATTAAACTATTAGTTTAAAGAACTTACTTTATTTTTTCTATGCCGACAATAAAGTTTTGTTCTGCTGCCACGTCATAATGCAAATATGTCTACTAATTTGAAACTAACTAAGAAAATACCTTGTCTTATTCGTAGCAAAAATAACTCTTTATGGATCAGCTGTAGATGCGGGACTTGCTATGCTCGTCCGTCAACTCTAGAACCTCGCCATAAAAAGTGTTACTTTTTCTCCTTATAAAAAGTTTTACTTTTTCTCCTTATAAAAAGGTATACCATTTAACAGATTAGCTACCCCTGTGGTTAATCTAACTTGACGCATTTCTTAAATAATTTTCTTCTTGCAAATAATCGTCTTTATTTTTTTTTCAGATTATCATTTGATACAGAAGCTAGTGTAGCCAAAGCACTTAAAATAATTCAGTTATACAAGGATAATGGAATTGAAAAAGAAAGAATTTTGATCAAATTGGCATCTACCTGGGAGGGTATTCAAGCAGCGAAGTGAGTAGACGATACAACCTATAAAATTTCTGACTTATTGTTAAGTGTATTTGTGTGTACAGGGTTTTCATTAATATTTTGCCAACCGCTTATAAATATAACCAGAAAGGATAGACAAAAACATCTTAAAAGTTTTATACTTTTTTTCTATTATCTTTTGAGCATAACAAAAGAAACAAAGGAACATCAAAAACCTAAGAAAAATTAAGAGGTATACTATTTTAAATGGAATAACCTGTATATTATGTCACCATTAAAAAGGTCTTATAAATGCTTAACAAAAATACCACATTTGATATATCTAACTTTGATAGTTTCGGAAATATGACCATTCAATTCCGAATATAATTTCCATTATATCTAGTTATATTCTTAAACAAAATATTATTTGGCTTTTCTCCAGAATAAAATTAAAAAGTTTATTCAACATTTTAAGAAAATTAAAAGTTTTATATACTATGAAGAACTATTCTGTGCTTACACAATATAATAAAAATTATGATTACTTTAAAGAAATAAAATAATAAAATATTTAATATTACTTACGAAAGCTAATGAACCTTTGTTTATAGATTGAAACCTTTGTATCGTAAGTAACTTAATATTAAATATTTCATTATTTTATTTCTTTTAAAGTATATTATAACTTTTATTTTATTGTCTAAGAACAGAATAGTTCTTTAAAGTATATAAAATGTTGAATAAACTTTTTAATTTTATTCTGGAGACCAAGCCAAATAATATTTTGTTTAAAATTGATCTCCCAGAAAACAAATAAAGCATAAAATAGTTATATTTTTATATCAGCTCAGTGCCGTGGGTAGGTATAATGAAAACTACTATTTTTTTACATTTAAGTGTTTTAAAACTATTAAAGATAAATATATTAAATGTGGTATTTTGTAAAGCTTTTGAAAAGACCTTTTTAATGGTGATATAATATATAGAGTGTTCCATTTAAAAAAAGTAAGTTCTTGATGTTCATTTGTTTATTTTGTTATGCTTAAAAGATGATGGATAAAAATATGTGAAACTTTTATACGTGGAAGTGAAGTTCACCATAAAATCTATAAAAATTGGTAAATGCATTGAATGCCGCGTCCAGATTTGTACCACTTCATTCAACCATATCACATCGCGATCCACGTTGTAAATAGATATCTTGCAACCACGTCACTGCAACCTACAACGCTTCGAACGTTGCACTGCAAGCATTTATGCGATCCATACTGTATTTAAATGAATTGAACTGAATTTAAGTTTCTATATAAGTACTAAATTCAACTTCCAAAATTGTCTGTCTAACCGTCCAGACTTGTCCGCCGTCGTCGCGCAATGATTCTTTTAATGTTCGGTTAACACACCGACAAGTTGTGGATGGGGACAAACCTCGAACTGCAACACTTATCAGGTTTGCGACGGCGTTCGTCCGACGTCCAGGTAGGTTCACGACATGGTACAAATCTGGACGCGTCTTAGCACGTCAATTATTTTGAAACATCTTGTAATGTACGGTTGCCTTGGCAGATCTGTAGAAATATTAACGTGTTCATAGAATATAATTCTAATAGCGCGTTTTTTTCTCTTTAGACGAAAAAATTAATTGCTTAACAACTTTTTTTTAATAGAATTCTGGAATCAAAATATGGAATTCACTGCAACCTAACCTTACTTTTCAACTTTGCTCAAGCAGTAGCATGTGCCGAAGCTGGTGTGACCCTTATTTCACCATTTGTCGGCCGAATTCTTGATTGGTAAGTGCTGAAGCGTTTAGACTATAGTATTATTTCTGAAGTAAAAAATTAAGTTTAATAAGTTTAATGTAAAATTAAATTGTTTTTCCTTTTTTCAGGTATGTTGCAAACACAGACAAAAAAAAGTTTCTCAGGTGAAGAAGATCCAGGTGTCATCTCTGTAACGAAAATCTACAACTATTACAAGAAATTTGGATACAAAACGGTGGTTATGGGTGCATCCTTTAGAAATACCTGTAAGTGAACAAACAAATGTATTGTAAATTTTTAACTGAAGATATGATGTTATCAGTATTTTTTCTCCGATCGGACGGAGATCTATATATTTGCAATAAGTTTTGTTACCTTCAAAAAGCATTATTTCTGTAGGTAACAGGTGGCCATGGCCAGGAATATTTTTCCGGACGCTAACCTTTCCTATCCTTTCAATATTCGCTGACTACGTGTGTTGAAGTCAATCAACAATACATGACGAAGTGATAATATATTATCGTGTTAAACCGAGATATTTTATTGTCATAAATATTCCAAAAGGACATAGACAACGTCATTAGTTACATAGAAAAGAAATATAAAAATAATAATAAAAATACTAATATAAATGTAAGTCCTTAAATTTCTAAAACAAAAACTAATCCTAAATACTAAAGAAATAAATAACAAACAACAAAAGATTATAAAACTTATGTACATAAACTGATCATTATTAATAAAAATAAAAAACAAATCCAGATCCAAAAAAGATGGGACTTAAAAATATTTATAAGAACAACACATATATATAAACATAGTCACAGGAATACTTAGATTTACAAACAGAAACTTTGTCAAACGAATCAACATAAAAAAAGAGCAACAACAAAGAATGTGCAAATTTAAGTAGCCATACCAGAGGGACCAGAAGCACCTGAAAAGTAAGAATATTATAAGAATTCCTCTAATGAGTAGTATTCTTTCATCAGTAAATATTGCTTAAGTCGCATTTTAAAAGTGTTAATACTTCTTATGCCCCTGATATCCGCTGGAAGGGCGTTAAAAATTTTTATGCAGCTCATCATCACACCTTTACCAAACAACGCCGTACTGTGAGATGGAGTGACAAGGTCGTCCCTCTCCTTGTTCGCATATGATTACTTATTTCAGCATTGGTCCTAAAAAACTGAGGATTGTTCTTGACAAATGCGGCGCAATTAAAAATAAACAGTGACGGAACCGTGAGTATGTTCAGCTCCCTGAATTTGCCCCGACAAGACTCATTGTAACCCATTCTCAGCATTGTTCGTACCGCTCTTTTCTGACATACAAATACTCTAGAAGAATTTACAATAGACGATCTATACCAAAAAAATTATACTATATGAAATGACAGACTGAATACATGCAAAGTAAAAAACTCTCATAGTTTTTATAGTTACTTGGTCTCGGAGATATCTAATAACATAGATTGCTGAACATATCTTTGATACAATGTGGTTAATCTGTTCATTCCACTGTAAATTTGCATCCAAAAATACTCCCAAAACTTTACACAATCTACTTGTTTAATACTTGACCCATTTAGAGTAGTGTACAGGGATTCAAGACCATTACTCTTAAATCTTACCAAAACAGTCTTATCAATATTCAATAATAGATTATTAACAGAACACCAACTCGCCATGTTCAGGAAAAGCATATATTCGGACTATTAGTGGTTGCTGGACTCAGCTAAAGCCTAGTCCAACAAACTCCACGATGGTCCGGAAATATATATTGCTTTTCCTGCATTTTACACAATATACTATTTTAAAATCGGAACACAAGTATTTTTAATGCGCATATCAAGATACACATAAACCATTTTTTTCACCTTGGATGCATACCTTCTCTGCTCACTCGCTACCTGCTGGTGTTTCACACACTGACACTCAATAAATAGCATTGCGCTAACACAGCATCTACACACATCTCCAAAATTCTTGCTCCCTTCCTGGTATTTAAAAATATAACTTAATTAAAGTTTAAAAGTGTAGTAGATTTAATTCACTGCTTTATTGATACCATTTTGTAGCGGCAAATATTCTTTTTTTTTTCTGCTTAAATTAAAAAGTAATAATAAAACTAAAAAATATGCAAAAACATTGAAAACCTTTTTTTTAATAGAAAAATGTAACCATACAACATAGGCAGCGCTTGTAGCGGCTTCAGTTATCGGCCAGCGTCGATCACCAGAGTTAAGCATGAAATGCGCGCCCATCATCTGGTGGGTTGTCCGACGACTGCGATGTTTCGGGCAGTGATTCACGGTGTTCTGCTTGGGGATGTGGACTCTAGCAATAATGGTCCAAGATGGAATTCATGTCTGGCGAGTGATCAGCAGGGGCCAGTCCAATCGTTCGATATCTCCCTATCGTCGAAGCATGTAATTAAATTTATATTATATAACTTTAACTTTGATTTTGTACTCTTTGAGTACGATGTGGCGTCGTATTGTCATCTTGAAAAATTACCTTTTCACTAAATTGGTTGCGCAAGGGTTGAATGATATGTTCGATAATGTTTCCGGCGTATATAGCACCTGTTATGGTCCGCTCGATAAGAATAAGTGTATGAAGCAACTTCTCTGGCAAAAATTTGTCGTTCCAGTCTGCCTGGAATCCCTCCATATCCTTCCTCTGCAGCTGTCACTTACCAAACCAAATCTTGCCTTATCGGAGAAAAAGACATTAAACCATTGTTGTAAAAGCCAATTTGCAATCATTCAGCAATATGTCGAGGTGAAAGGGTCTTCTGGCTCTTAAATTGTTTAAATGTAATTGCCTTTGAATTGTGTTTAATAAAATTCTTCTCAGGTACGTACATAAAAAATGACTTCGAAAGAGCCGGAACTGTGATTCTCATATTCCTATGAACATATTCAGTCACATAACGGTCGTGTGTTGTTGTTACTCTAGAAAGACCAGTTACTTGCCTTCAGTCAACGCCACCCAGTTTCTTTAAACAAAGTTATTATGCGTCTGACTGAGGTCCTGGGAATGTTAAGACGGTTCGAAATTTGTTGCTTTGACATACCTTCTTGGTGTAAAGCCGCTATTCTTCCTCTGTTAAGCGAAGAAATTGAATTTTCCAGCATTCTGTACAAAAATTGTTTGTGTGTATTCTTTCAATTACAATTTAAAACTGCTATCTTTTAAAGATATCCGTTTATTTTCGGACTTTTGCCATTTTTTTTTTATTTTCTCGATAAGAATATTTGACATTTTATTGACAATTTATGTACAAATGTTTGTCGTTCTACAGTTAATGGTTTAGGAATATAGCAGGGGGAAAGAGTTTTGGAGGTGTGTGTATGTTCAGTAGGCCTTTATTTCTAACAAGGATTAAATACAAGTTTACTAATGTATTGTTCATTATTTTCAGCTGAAATCAAAGCCCTCGCTGGATGCGACCTTCTTACAATCAGTCCCAAGCTTCTTGGAGAACTCGAAGCTAGTTCGGAGCCACTCCCCAGAAAACTCAGTCCGAAACCGCCGCCAAAATGTCTTTGGAAAAATTGGAACTAAACGAAAGTAAATTCAGGTGGTTGTTGAATGAAGATCAAATGGCAACTGACAAGTTATCAGATGGTATTAGAAAATTCGCTGCTGATTCTATTAAGCTGGAAAACACCATTAAAGGCCTTATTGAAAAACAAGGAAACTAAATTTTAATTGAATAAAATATACGATATGTTGAATTTTGGAAATTTTTATTTATATTTGTGGTACTACAGTAAGATTATCAACATTTTTGGAATATATTAAGGATTGAGTTTAAGATGTGTCTTTTTACTTTTTATTTGGGTGTTTTCTTTTTCTTTTTAAATTATGTAAGTATAATTATTAGCTTACAGCGTTGCCAAGTTGTTTCTATCTTACTCGCTATGTATAAATTCTTGAACTTAAAATCGTTTTTTATTAATAAATTAGATGATACAAAGTTTTTTTAACTTTTTTCAAAACTCAAAACAAATCCATTAAAAGATTGTTAATTTTTTGGAAATATTTGGGAGCTTTGGGATATGTTTAACAACATAGTTTATTTCACCATTTTTTTTTAACCTCTCACCGTCCTATAGTCATGGTTTGTGTCCATTTTAAGAAAAATAGATATATCCAGTGTATTTAATTAAAAAAGTAATATAAACCTAAATTTTATTCAGTTAATTTTTACAAGCATATAGGAGATCTAGAAACAATACAATAAGTTATAATAATAATATAAATTAGTTGCATACTTTATAGATCCTTGGTGGACGACCCTCCTTTTTATCTTTGGTATCAATACCAATATCAAACTTCAAGGTATGACTCCTTATACAGTTTTATGAAAAAAGTTCCTATTAACATATGTCCGGAGTTGCTTCCTTACTGAGATACAGGGCTTTAAAATTTAATAAAAAAATCAGTTTATTTCTACAAATTTTTAATATGCTTAGGCCGATATAGATAAACATTTGGTAGATTTATTTAAAGTAATAAGGCGCTTATTTAGATTTAACCGGATTGTTATTATTGGGTCCAGTGGCGTCTTAGTGGGCAACGCAACTATATATTATTGAGAAAAAAAGTACGCCACTGACTTTTTCTGACGTTTTTATAACTTTTTTAATTAAACAATTAATAATACAACTTTTTAATCTCTTGTATTTTTTTTTGTATCTAGCTCAGTTTTTGAGAAAAAAATAAAGCCACTTTAAGTCATTCTAAAAAGTAGCACTAAACAGCATAATGACAATTTTCGATAAAATACACTGACTCCTAATTTATTTAAAGGCAAATAATTGTTTTATTTTAATTTTTGCTTTTTATACCATGTTGTCTATGGGTACTTTTTAGAATAAATTAAAGTAGCTTTAATATTTTTCTCAAAAACCAAGGTAGATAGTTAAACTTTTCAAAAACATATACTTTAGTACAATTTGTTACACTAGATATAAACGGTATTTAATTAACTATTTATTATTAATGTTAAGTGATTGCTTATAAGAAATTGTATAACCTAATTTTTAAACGAAATAGTTCCTCCAATATTTGTTTTATGGTCTAGGATTATATAATTAAGTGCATTTTATTTTTTCTCTTAAATTAAACAAGATACGAAAAAATTTATGAGACATAAAAGCTGTTATTTGCTTAATTTAAAGAAAGGATAAAAATTTCGCACACATTTTCACGGTCAGTGGCGTACCGTTTTTTTGTTGGAAATATTCGTTAAGTTGTCGCTCGAGACGGCGACTGTACTTATCAAATTTAATTAAGGTAATACTAAATATGCTCCTTAGGGCCATAAATAATATTTACAAATTATAACATAATGAAGTAAAGGATATTTAAGATTAAAATAAACCAATTTAACACCCTGTATCTGAGAGAAAAGGATGTTGCGGAATCTTGTTTATATGAACTTATTTATTCTTTTTATGAGAGGATTCTACCTTTATATATATATATATATATATATATATATATATATATATATATATATATATATATATATATATATATATTGGCGCAAGAACACCCAGTATTTGTTACAGCCAAAAGCAGTGGCGTAAAAATGATGCCCCTATGAAAATGTGATAATTGCTTTGTTTATTGGTGGGTTCATTCCCGGGCCCTTATTGAGGCCAGGCCCGTATGCTATGCACACAGTGGAACACCGTAGTTACGCCACTGGCCAAACTTTAAAACCTTTTTTTATGTGACTGACATTTTAGCATATTCATAATGTCAAACAGTCGATGATAAGATTGTAGGTGTTACTGGCAATAATACGTTAAATCCTCCATGCAGTACACAAACTTTACTTATGTTGCACTGTAGAAGAAACGTTGGAAACTAAAATCAGGAATCATAATTAGTCTTAACAAATCAAAAGCCTAATCTTATTTTTCTATTACTAAAAATGGTAATTATTTACAAACCGGACGAATCGCCGATTTTAATGAAATTTGGTATACGGGAGTTTTTTGGGACGCTGATTACAAATCTGAAAAATGTTTAATCCGACACGTTTCGTTCTTGAGATATTCATCATCAAACCTGAATAGAAAACTGACCTAAATTCACCATATTTCACCTTCTTTTTGCATGCGATTCCTGAGTTTTCCGCTAAATTGGCCTCTATATGTGATTTCCACTAATTAAAACCCATTTTCCTATTTATTTTACTCATTTTTTTCCTAAAATTGCAAAGCTTTACTTTTAATCTTAAGATTAAATGTAAAGCTTTACAATTTTATGGAAGAAATGGTAAAATAAATAGAAAAATGGGTTATCAGAAAGTTGAAATCAAATATTGAGTGCCAAGTTAGCTTTAAATCAAGGATTGCTTGCAAAAAGAAGGGGGAAGATAGTAATAATAAGGTAAATTTGCTTTTCAACTTTGATGATGGATATATCGAAAACAAAAAGTGTCGGAGTAAAAATGCTTTCAGATTCGTGATTAGCGCCCCAAAAAAATCCCGCATGCCAAATTTCATTAAAATCGGCAATGGTTCCGGTTTGTAAATAATTACCCTAAAAATTCTTTATTATTATTTGTGTTAATTCATTTTGACATCTTACCCTTTCGAGATCCGTTTCTGCATCGCCAATTACAACGACAATTTTATCCCCTTTGATTTTAATAAAGCACTATGCGGACCCACATTTTCTATGCTGTTCTCGCTAAAGGAAATACTCGAAAACGGAATATTTATGCTTCCTACCACAGCACATCTTGAAAATCTGAAAATAACGAGAATTTAGCTATTAAAATTAAGCGACTTGGCAACGTTGCAATTGCAATTTAACGCCCTCATCGGAATCATTTTGAACCATTTTAGTGTATAATGACAATGGGCGCATTCAGGGATCTCAGCCGCTTTGCCGCTGAGTATCTTTAAATGTCAAAATTGCCAAATTTAAGTCTTTCTATTGGTTGAATTTAAAACTTTAATAATTGTAATACCCAGCAACAAAGCGGCTGAGTGTAGTCAAATTTTGCTCACTGTTACAGTAAATATCGCAATTTAAATATTTTGTAATATTTATAGCATGAATGCAATAAAAAAAAGATAGTCTACATCTTATGTTTAGTGTTTTAGAGGTTGTCATCATGGATTTCTTTTAAAATTCTGCAATGAATAAAAATATACAAAGTTAAAATAACCGAGAAGTTAAGTTTCGTGGCTCTTTATAAAATTAGGTACTCGAAACGCTGACTGTTAACCATTCTTTGTATTATCTAGTTCATTAGGCAATGATGCTCAATATATTTTTTTGGTAATTATGTAGAAACCGGCTGCAACTCCCATTTTGACCAAATTTGGTATACGGGGTTTTTTTGGGCCCTGATCACGAATCTGAAATAATTCTGATATCCATCATCAAAGTTGGCATTTGAACTAACCTTATTTTCACTATACTCCTCCTTCTTTTTGCACACAACTCGTGATTTAAAGCTAAAAGTGGCCCACAATATTTGATTTTCACCTTTTAAAACCCTGTTTTTTCTAATGTATTTTACACATTTTATCAAATTAATTGGGAAGGGTCCCTTTAAAAACGCAGCAAGCCATGCTTAAACGGTTCCGGCGCTTTCACCAAAATCAAATATTGTGTACCACTTTAACTTAGAATGAAAAATTTTGTGCAAAAAGAAGGCGGAATATAGTGAAAATAAGGTTTAGTTCAAATACCAACTTTGATGATAGATATCTCATGATAACATGAACGTTTCCGACTAAAAATTCTCTTTAGATTTGTAATCAGCAGCGCCCCAAAAGCCCCGTACAAATTTGGTCAAAATCGGAGTTGCGGCCGGTTTCTACATAATTACCTTTTTTTTATTTAATGCCTTGTTTTCAAAAATGCATGTTGCTAGCCGAGATACAAATCAAAAACCGGGTAATTACTGTAAATATTTTTCGTCATTTTGAAACCAGAAAACCATTTCTATCAGCTGTTTGACCGTGTTGCAACATTCTTAATTTAAATAGGTAATACCTATTATTAGTATTTTGATAACGTTACCAATAGAATCCGCTATTGCTCAATATGCAGGCAATTTAACTTACAAAGTAGGATTTCTAATATCAATCAGCAATACATGATCAGGCCGATATCTCACCAGGTTTATAACATCATTTGCACTAATTCTTGGACACAATTCGTTCTTAAGATCTTCTAGTCTTATAGAAATTTTGTCCTAAAAATATAAAATAAATACAGGGTAATTTAAAAATCAATCACCAATCTTGAGGCGAGAATTCTTATTATTATTTTTATTGATTACAAACTTTATTCCAAATAAATTTTCTAAATGATATTTTGGTTCAAAATTAAAAAGAAAGGTAGGTTACTATAGGAGAAAAATGTTCTTCAAATTTTTGCGAACCCTATACAGAAAATCAACATTTTCTCTTGGAAATATTTGTTTCACAAGCAAAAATTTCTATGAAGAATGTTTTTTTTCTGAAAATTAAATTTTTGGTCCATTTGTCCTCTTGTAAACCGCATCCATGGAAAGTCTGTATGTGAAGCTGTACCATATTTAATTTTATCAAGTAGCATCACTGTTTTAAGTTTTGTGATCGATTTTTGACTTACCCTGTATATTACAAGTATAGCAGGTGACACTAAAAGCAATATCTACTATTACTATGTTAGTTACCCTTTTATGAATTATATGAGAGAGATTTTTACATTTGCCCAGACATCAGTAGTATAAAGTAAATACCTACAAGTTTTTTAAAATCTTTATCGTTTAACAAAACGCATATTTATGCTTTTTCCCTATATTTTTATACTTGTACCGAAATAAAATATAAAAAAAAAACTTACTAATTCCGACTTTTTATGATAGACTTCCTATTTTCGTGTTCCCTACTAGTAATACTTTTCGGTGTATTTTCATAGGTTTCCATAGACAACAGCACACATTTTTCTATCTCAACTTCGGGTAAATCGGAAAAGAGCAAAATACACTCGTTGAATCCAGACGTGAGCAATCGATCTTTTAACTGAGTCAAAATGGAAAGACCGATGTGAATGGGAAAGGAAGAATCACAGAGTAAAAGCTTATCCCACAAATGTAATATTTTGTACAGAGGAAACACATCTAAAAAATAAAACCGACATTTTAAATGTATGACACTCCCTTTTAATAAGTAACAACAACTCAAAATAATAATAATAATATTTAAAGTAGGTTTTTATCGCTTTTTAAGTAGGTTTAAACCACAGTTAAAACTGAATTTTACTTTGAGAAGCTTTCTTTACAGAAGCTGTACAGTTAGCTGGGTTCGGGATTGTTGCGGAGTTGGAGTGGAGTAAGAGTAGATTTTTATCACGTGATTCTCTCGAAAATAAAACGTATTTGTTTTAATATGATACCGCGTGCATCGGCAACCAAAAAATTACATCTTGATCTATTTTAAAGGCGATTCAAACCCAATACCGTTTTCGGTTTTACTTTTTTGTGTTTTTTCAAAAATAAAAGCAACAATTACTGCTGTCGCAGTGAAATCATGTTCAAAAAAAAAAAATCAACACCCTATTAGAGAAGTGCCCGAAACCGAAAATTTATTAGCAACTTTTTGGTTGAGCGACTTTTTATGTTGGTCAACAAAAAGTTGCTAGTGCGCGGCTAGCCTTAGACTTCACTTAGGTTCTTATGGAGTGAAAAGAGTGCGTATCCCAAACCCACCTATTAGGGACGAAGGGACCGGACTATATGCAACATAAAAAAGCTTGATTTATGCATAGGGATGTCAGTAAAAAAAAACATCGATATATCGAAGAGCTATTTACCCATATTTAAGAGGGAAAAATATCGATAAATTTTTCTTATATTATATATATTTTTTGTTTTTGTTTTTTTGGTCTACGGCATAATAGTAAAAATTAGTTTAATACTTCTAATTTTTCTTTTTTTAATGTTACTGTAGAATATTTTTACAGTTTTAAAAATTTAAGTAAAAACGCTTTTAATTTTTTCTGGTGTTCTACAAATATCAAAAATATTCGATATTGAATTGGTAACAAAATGGTCAACATTGATCAGATGGATCAGTATGATTAATTAATTGGTCAGCAAGATTAAAGGAGATCTTAAAATGAAGACTATTCAAAGACGAGAAAATTTTGTGAGCGGCCCAAAATTAAAAATTTTTTATTCAAAAAACAAATTCTAAAAGCTAGAACCAATTAGGACATGGGTATTTAGTATTTCGTCAAAGATACTGGAACAAATATTAAGTATTTTAAAATTTCAAGGTCACCAACTGTAACATAAATATATTAAGCACCCCAACATCAACAATTGGTCACGATTGGTCATAAGCCCACGGCAATTGGTTCAACGTGTAAAATTATAGTCCACATAATTTATTTTAAATATACGGGGGTGCTCTTACACTGATTAAAAAATATGTGTAGCACCTCAATATTAACATTCAGAGCTTCATTCAATGCTATATAAATTGGACACAAACCGGTCACGATTAATCAAGTTGGTCTCCAGTAACCTACCGTGTGAGTGGGAGGTATGAGTGTTGCATATTGAGGCGCTACCTAGATATTTTTATTAAACACAGTGTAAAACCACCCCTGTATATTCTATTCAACCTCCTGACCAATCACTGTGACCGACCAACCAACCGCGACCACTGGGGACCGATTTCATATAACACTGAATAGGCACTGCATGTTGATATTGAGGTGCTACCTATTTTTAATGTAACAAGTAATTTTGAAATCAACTTTTTAGAGTCCATTTTACCGCTTACCAATTACTAATTAGGTACACCTTTTATTAAGAAAATAATTTTATCTCATAGCTTTTTATTTACACTTTTTTGTTCTGAATATTAGCTGAGCTACAGAAGGAAACAAAGTTCTGAAAAAAACTTTTTTTTAATATCTAGTGAGTCATGATTTTGGGCGAAACAAAAACGATTTAAACTAAGCACTAAAAACTACAATTCTTTCCCATGGTATCCATATCTGTAGCTCTGGCGTTTTCTGAGATTTCTTTACTAAACATAAAAAACTGACCCTGTATATATTTTGCTTGTTACATGATGGCATGTATAAATGGTTATGTAAATAATTAAAGTTCGACATTTTTTTTAGTGTGAGTATCGATTGATTGAATTCATTCTCTAATATTTTCATATAGACAAAAACTTGACAACTTTAAAAATATTTCTTTTATCTTTGTTGGCTACATTCATACATTTTTAAATTATGTACTTACGAGAAAATAACGTTAAAAACCATGGAATTGCGAACAACTGGGGATAAAAGTTGATCTCATGTAAATGGTTCGCCAGTTCAGGAAAATGGAATGCTATTAATTGTGAAAATTTGCTCAAATATTCTTCTATCACTGCTGAATTATCCTTAAGAAAGAATTTGTGTAAATACTTGGGTACAAACGCTGATAAACAAGCAAAGGCTTTAGCTGAAAAATTAATAAATCCTAAAACTACTAAATTTTTGCTCCTTCTCAAGTCTTGAGATTTTTTTATTAACTCTAAATAGTCAGACCACAGAAAATATATTTTCTATATATAGTTATTTTGTATGTGGCCATACACACGATGAGGCATGTCTTTAAGCCTACCTGCAGGTTAAGAAATAGCTATGATTTTAAAATAATTGCAGGGCTTGATAAATAATTGTTCACTTTTTTAAATTTTTAAAAGTTGAGGATGAGGAAACAATAGTACTATAAATAACTACAAGCTAGGCAAAACAAAGTGTGACTGAAATATTATCCCACCAGTCTCCGAGTAAGACTGATGAATTTGAGTAGGAACGCGTCGTCAGCTCAATATACATACGTTCGCACCCACTCTCGACCCACCTTTCAGTTCAGGCATGACTAACCGTGTGTATACCCTTGGTATGTCCCTTTACATTTTAATACATCAATGCAACACAATTAGTGGGCATATGAACAAAAGTTTTTGTTATCTAAAGGTACTTTTTTAATATTTACACGGCCGTATTTACCATTGTCATAGTTGTCATCCTGATAGTTATCTGTTTGCTAAGATTTATCTTTTTGATAATATATTTTTTTTAAGCTGCATTTACTACATATTGCCTTTATATTAAATGCTACAACTAACTTATCCCCCCAAAAAAATTAACATACAGAGCTCAAATCACTAAAGTTCTTTTTCAAAATATAAAAGTTAACGTCACTTTATCTGACAGTCAAACGGCTATCAGCCTGATAAATAAGAGATTGGTGAATACGGCTGACAATCCTTTATATCCTAAAATGGTACATTACATACCGAGGTGGAAGTGCTTCATTACTGTCAGGAGAATAGGATTTCTCGAGTCAGTAATGAAACCTTTCACCAAGCTTTATATACTATTTTATTTACAACCGTTTTTTAAAATTTCTATTTAATTCATTTTTTATTAAAAATGTGTCAAACCAAAAAAAATGATTTTAAATTTGTCAATTACGCGACTAGACATTAACCGCGAGTAAAGGTGTCACAAAAATGTCTAAAATATTAGATAAGATGTTAAGTTGGCAAACTTTTTGCGACTGTTAGTCCCTGGGCCAGTAATGAAATTGACTTCATGATAATAACACTTTTAAACCTTTTAGGGGGTTCCGTTTGACAAGTCTACCACGAATATTTATACCGCCATATAGAAGTGGCGCTTTAACCCAGCCTGTCAATGTCAAATGTTTCGGGTGTCGGACAGGGCAAACGCTTTACTTTTTTGTCGGACAAATTTATCACAATTTTTTACATGCGATTGTTAAACACTGTGCCGAAAATCGTAAGGGTTGCAGGTACGAAATCCGCCCAATCCGATAACCAAAACATGTCTATAGGCCTTATCGTTTCGTGACTGTGACACTTATGATTTTTGGCACAATGTTTAATTCATGTAAACCATTGTGGTAAACATGTCCAGACAAAAAAGTGACTTGTTTGCCCAGTCCGACACCCGAAACATTTGACATTGACAGGCTGGGTTAAAGCGCAGCTTCAATATATGGCGTTATGAATATTCTTGGTAGACTCGTCAAAAGGAACCCTCGTAAAAAGGTTTAAAAGTGTTATTAGCCTGAAGTCAATTTCATTACTGGCCCAGGGACTATGTTAACTTTGTCCAGTGGGGGAAGTGACACTTTTAAAAAGTCGGAAATGTCAACATTACAAACAGGGTTTTAAATAAAATATAGTTCATACCTTCATCATTAAAATTCAAAAAAAGAAAAGGGGCTGTTAAGGAATCCAGTCCTTGCCAGTAAACATATTGTGAATTTTTATAAACCCAAGCCTTTAATATCCTCTTCAGTTTTTATGTCCTTCTGAAGATGACAAAGCTCATTGTACTGGTGACATCTTGGAATATCTACTTCAATCTAAAAATATACCTTATTACACACGGTTATTATTAAATTAGTATTTTCCTATTAACACTGTATAGCATGCAAGAAAATAAGAAAAATTTCAAGATAAAATTATGCCCTAAAATGCTTTGTTTCCAATACACAGGGTGTTAAAATTTTAAGAATAAAATTATTAAAACTTTTTACCACTCCAGATATTTCCACAAAACTTGGTACATTTCTTTTGACCATAACATTACATATTTTGCTGTAGAAGTTTAAAAAAAATACAGTGGTGTTCAAACAAAATTTGTATTAAATGTTTTTCAAGAAAAAAAATAATATGTCACTGTTTTGTCTTTGAGTTAATATTATTTTAAAAATAATGATTTAGTCTAGAGTTAATTTGGTCTCCTATTATTTTTTTGTACGACGAACGGCTATCGTTTAAAAAAATAAAAACCATTTTGATGCATGTCAAAATCCAAGCAAAATCGCTAAAATCTGATATGGTGTTTTGTATGTAAAATTTATTTTTGTCTTTTAAAAACCTGGCCGACCCGTGCCCACTTCGTTTGGCGTTAATTATATGTTTCCCTGATATTCTATCATAATCAAATATAGCCTATAGCACTCCTGAATAGAGTAGCTTCCTGATTGTAAAAGAATTTTTATGATCAGTTCAGTATTTTCGAAGATTAACCTCTACAAACAAACAAGGTTACAAACTTTACCTCTTTATAAAATTAATATTTTAAAGGAAAACCGTTCGTTGTATGAAAAAATATCAAGAGAATAAATTAACCCCAAAGTAAATGAGTATTCGAAGAAAAAGCAGTGGCATACTATTTTTCTTGAAAAACATTCAATACTGATAAAAAAAAATTAAAATCTTTTCCAGCAAAAACTGTGATGTAATGGTCAAAAGAAATGTACCAAATTTTGTAATAATATCTGGAGTGGTAGAAAAGTTTTGATAAAAAGACATTTTTCTCTTAAAATTTTAACATCCTGTAATTCGAAAACGAAGCATATTTGGACATAATTTTATATAAAAATTTCCGTTTTCTTACATTCTATACAGTGTGAAAAGGAAAATACCAACTTAAAAAAAACCTGTATACAGTGTGTCCGATAGGTGTTACAAGAGGACAAATGAACCAAAAATTTTGGAATTTTTAAATTTTCTTCTAGGGAAAACTGGTCACATGGTCCAAAACTCATAAATAAAAGAAAAAACTCCGATTGGTAATATACAGGGCGAATAACTAAAAATATGAAAACTGACCGTAAGCCTTTATTTTTTAAAATATGACAAAATTGTATAAGTAAATGTTGTAGAGAATTTAATTTTATGTCAAAATTCAACTGTTTTACATTATGCATTAAAAGTTTTTAAAATACTTGGCTTAAGGCAGTGAATTTTAAGAAAATATTTAAAATTAATAAATTTTCTTTTAAATTTTGCTCCCTCTTGCCCATTATTTAGGTTTTAAAGCGTAATGTAAAAATTACAAATACATTTTATTTACTTATATGCTTTGACATAATATTTAATTTCATATTTTTTAGTTATAGCTCGCCCTGTATAATACCAGTTGAAGTAAAATTTTTGTATTTATTAGTTTTAGACTATGCGACCAGTATTCCCAAAATTTCGTTTTAAAATTAAAAAATTTTGGTCCATTTGTGCTCGTGCAATACCTATCCTGGGACCCCACTGTAGATTGGTTACATAAAATTTAGTTAATAGAGAATTATTGCAATGTTGCCTTATTAAGCTCGAGAATTATTAATGCGAGCCTTATTTAAATAGTGCTTGTACCATAATTTAGAGTTATTGCAAATCATGTTGACAGTGCCATTAACCTAAAAAAATTGAGAAATTTTTTAGTAGTTTTTCTTTATTGTTTTGTGTTGTAGGGTTTTGTTTTACACGATTATTAAGAAATACATTTAAAAAAGCAAGGTTTTAAGTATTTTTACTTCCCAAAACTTTGTGGTCGGCAACCGGGTTCAGTTATACGAACAGTTCGAAATTAAATATGATAAAATAAGGCACGACCCAAAACCGACATAAATAGAAGCCAGGCACTTATCATATTAAGGAGTCCTTATCCCACCATGCATCTGCGCAAGCTCCAGAGTTCAAAATAAGGCCGGTATTATTAGTGCCTGGCCTTATTTTACTTTGACAATAATTCTCTATTAAAGATAAAAGACAATAAAAAAACTATAAAAACTTACTTATCTATCAGGTTGTGGTATGTGTATATTTATCAATTCTCAAGTAATTTCATAACACTCCCAACATTCAATAAGGTATTTAAATCTCACCTCTTAATAATGGCAGGAATATCTTTGTGAGCTTCATCAATTATTAATTGTTTGGCAGGGATAGCCTCAAAATAAAGGTTCATACAGGGTGTATCCCAATTCGGTGTGCGGTTTCCCAGGGTAAAAAGCAGAGGAAAGGCACCTACTGTCCTCGGCTTATGTTTAAAATGCCATAACTTTGATACTAAAACTGACGTACTTAAAAAAAAAAAAGAGACCAAATTAACTCCAAATACTCAAGTACAAGAATATTTCAAAATAGTATTGATTTAAAAAAAAACAGTGGCACATTTTATTTTTTTCTTGAAAAAAAATTCAATACAAATCTTGTTCGAACGCCACTGGTGAGATTTTAATAACTTTTACAGCAAAAGTGTTATATAATGGTAAAAGAGTATACCAAATTTTGTGGACATGTCTGGAGTGGTGGGAAAGTTCTGATAAAAAAAAACATACTGTATTTAGATAAAACCCGGCTGTCCATGAGGGCGGTTTCGCTCGCGGATGATAATTTAGCGTTGTGATTGGTTGGTGCAAATTTAAAATGCTTTTCCCGCCTTTTTTGACGCGGATCCGCAAAAGAGTTCAGATGAAGTTAACTTTTTGCGTTTTCCACCTAGATTGTGCGGATTTTCAAATTAATAGCCAGGAATAATAACCTTGAACTAGTTGATGACCTTGATGATAAGACAAGACGTTAAATGATCCATTTTAAATAAAAGAAGTGTTATCGGCGACATAATTATTACACTTTTTTTTAATTATTTACTTCAGTATGATATTTGGCGAAAAAATGATATTTATCCTACTTTCAATACGACCAAAAAGACAAAAAGGAGGCACAGGTTTTGGGTTGGAAATTTTTTTTTAGAAAGAAAAGTTCATAGCCAATATTATACTTTATTAGAGGAGTTAAGACAACATGATGATGAAAAACACTTCAATTATTTAAGAATGTCAAAGGAGCATTTTGACAAATTTTTAGAGAAAGTTGACAACTATGTAAGAGTCCCACAGTTTGTCAGCCAATAACCGCAGGCGGAAAAGCGTCCTAGCTTGTACTCTCAAAGTAAATAGGTAACAAAAAAGTATGTGGTAAATAAAGTACTAAGATAAGCTATTAGCAAAGTTGCCTAATTTGCTGGATTGGGCTTATTATACATTACTCCAATCCATTTGCCATCCCACAGACAGCTGATGATCGTATCTAGTGACCTTCACAACCATGTAGTATCAACTAAAGAAAAATTCTAACATAAAATCACCATATTTAAAACAAAACGCTTTAATATTTTCCGCTACAATGGACGTGTACAGCAGATTTTCTGCGCGTATTTTCAATACGCGGGCGGAAAACCGCTCATGGACAGCCGGCTTAACGAAGCGGTTGCCATGTATAATTTTTATTTGAAAAATGTTCGTATGTGTACTACTTGCATTCTATACTGTGTTAAGAGGAATATATCAACTTAAAAATAACCCCAGCAAGCGGTATTCCAGATAAACCCATGTTACTAAATTTATCCGCCTATGGGTTCTTTAAAGATTGGAGTGTAAAAGGGACAAAAGTAAGTTGTTGTGTTCAATTGTGGTATGTAATTATCTGCTCAGGGGAAGATAGATTTAGCGTTAGCGCGGGAAACGTTACGAGTTGAGTTTTGAGGACCAGCATAAAAATTTTCATTTTTTTTTTGCATCATTATCAGAGCATTAGGAGAATCACACATTCCGTAAGTAACCATGGTTATTAAGTTTTGAAGCCAGTGCAATATATCGTCGGTATAAAGGTAAAACAAACTAAGTAACAATTTTATGTTTTGGAGATATCAACAATTTTATCCATAAAATTTGCTTTGAAAAAGAAAGCCTTTGCTATCATGTTTTATATTGCTATCAGAAATTAATGGATTCTATAAAGAGTTGCTTCTAATTTTTACAAAAAAATATCCAAAGAACTTGAGAAATATCAGTTTTTGTACTTAGTGAATTTTACCTCTTTTGTAACCTAGTAATTTTACCATATAGTGCATAAATATAGTAATATACCTGCACATAAAAACACCAGAAAAATTGTTAGCTCACTAAACTTAAGACTAAATTAATGGTTTAACCTAATACACCGCCGATTAATATCCTGTCTCGACTTTTTGCATCCAAAAACTCACCAAGTGACACAAACGGAATATTGTTTGTTACCTTTTAAGTTACTTAGGGGTTTTACCGTTACCAAAAAGTGTTTATTGCACTCTGGTGAAATTTAATATTTTTCTTCAGGGCTACAGAAGTCATACATGTCGGTTTTGAATTGTTCATATATGATAGAACATGGATAAAACTGTTACAAAAATGTTACTTGGTGACTTTTACCTTTATACCGACGATATTTTCTATGCACGTGTTTTTTTTTTTTAACAAAAATAAACATATTATAAATTGTGATTATAAAGAATCATTCAATTAAGTGAAACTTACATGTATTAGTCTTCTCAACAAAATGACCCTGTGCAACTGATATTCAGGATCTCTTTCCTTAATAATTAACGGCAATCCTGCTGCGTTATAGGCAGGTGGATCAGAATTTGTAATAATCTCAGACTTGCAATGGATAAGTGGATAAAAAGCTGGAAATGGTATGTGGGCGAATCTCTGGTAAAGGGCATCCAAAGGCATTTGTACGATTCGGGGATCGTTACAGAGTTGCTGGATTTCTTTCTTGCCCCAAAATGGTGCTTTCTATCAGTACCAAACTACACAAACAAAAATAAATAAAACTTTAAAATGACACTTACGGTTGTATTTACCAAGCTCTGACTAAATTTATCAGACTGATAACCTGCCAATGCCAAAGTTAGTGAGAGCTTGGTGAATACGTCCGTTAATAATAAAATTTAGGTTTGTTTGTTAGAAAATCGTTTTCTCCAGGTATCACTGGGAGTGTTTTTGAAATTTTAATTTTTCACTCTTTGGGAGCACTTTAAACTAAAAAACGCAATTTTTAAGAAAGATATCAGCCTATTTGTTTTTATTAAAATTAGAAATATAAAAAACTTAAAAACACTCTCCAGCGTTACCTCGAAAATTATTCAAAGAAATTGTGGTAAAAATTTCAAGGAGATAAAAGCAGTAGTTTTAAAGTTATGATGGTCACCGACTTTAAAAAAGTGAGTTGTGGGAAAAGCGCTTTAAAATTGTAGTTTATGCTTTAGATGGCCACTAAAAATTTTTAAAAGAAACTAAAAATAATCAGATAACTTTGGGGCCAAGTTTTGATTATACTTTGTCTAAATTTTAATGGTCTTTGATTTCAGATGATTTCCTAATGAGATACAGTGAACACCGCAAATTGTTTTTTCTAAGACTTTCTGGGACTCTGTCACTTACACACACATACTTAATAATTTACAAAAGGTTTTAATAAATTTGCTCCATCCATATTTGAAAAAAAACACAAAAAGGTTTTCTTGTTGACGCCGAAACCCTTACCCCCCTTTAGCCCGGAAGAGTGCCAAGGTAGAAGTATGTTCGGAAACTCGGCGTAAGACACAGCGCTCGGAATAGCGCGTCCGCCTTGGCCACTGTTTAGTATATTCAATCGCTAAATCGGCTAAATAAAACCGGTATCTGGCGTATTAAAGCGTTTATATCTTTTTTCTGGTAAGAAAGTACCAAAATTTTCTTGTGCTATAGATTAACGAATATTTTTATATAAACAAAATTATTTTACAACATCAGGAAGTTAGCTAAATTTCCATTTGTTTAATATAAAACTAATTATTTATAAGAAATTGTTTTTTTAGGTATTTTTTTTCTGTTCCTCTACTATTTCCTATTACACAAACCAAGTTTCGTTCGAAATCCAGTAATTATTTGCTGATATATTGTAATTTACAAAAAAAGTACTCAAAACTTCAAACAATTTTAAAAAATAAAGAATATACAATAATTACCTTGGCAAAGACAAAATTGGCGGACTTGATCTAATAAGTCCCTGTTTTTTAACTCTTGAAAAACATCGCCTCCTGCTAACTGCCACCAATGATACAATTCCTGTATTGTGAAAATTTCAAATGGCTCACATATCTTGCTCTTGTTATTAAAAGATTCCACTTTAAATTCTTGAAAATAATCTTTCTCGAGCAGTTCATCACAAGTCGGTCTGCTGCTTGGGTCTATATTTAGGCATTGGTCGATTAATTCTCTAAGATCTTCTGGTAGCTCCTAAAACCCATATCACATCAAAACAAAAGTTAGAAGAACATACAGTCCTCACAAAAATTATCGCATATGCTCGATATTTTTCATAGGATTCAATATTAGATTAGATTAGATTGGGAGGTGGATTGCATATCCTCTAACACTGCAACCTGCTCAGGTTTATTGTGTGTCCTCCGTCCATAGGTTAGAGACACGCTATCCAAGCCGGTCTGTTTAATCAGACTCCACAAGCTTGAAACTGGCCCCTTGGTATATCTTGCCACTTTAGGTTTTTCTTCACCCAGCCTTGCAAACCACGCAGACGACAAAGGGCTTCGCAGTAGCACCATACGTGTTCTGCGGTTTTCTCCTCCTCCTGGCAGAACCTACATAGGTTTTCTTCTGCCAGGCCCATAGTTTCCAGGTGTTTATTCAGTCTGCAATGACCTAGTCAGTTGACCCACTATTATTCTTACTGCCTTCCAGTTTATAATTCAGAAGGTCTTTTGTAAATTCTGGCGAGTAAGCCTTGATGAACACTTTCGCCTTACGCTGTCCTGGTGTTCTCATCCACCAGTCTAGCATTCAATATAAAAATGCTTTAATTAAATGGCAATATCTCTTTTATTAAGTTATTAAAGCAATTAAAAAAAAAGAAAATTTTAATGAAAGATGAAGGTATAACTTTGGCGTAACTGTTGTTATTTACTCTTGACAATACATCCTACAAGATAATTGCAACTTTTTTGAAAAAAATGAATATTTTTAAGCGACCTGTATTGTGCTTGCCTATGAAAGGGAATAGTCACATTGTGATTATAAAATTTTAGAAATAAGTAAGGTATAATTAATTCACAAAATGAAATTACTCCTTTGCAACAGCGCATCATACAAGGTGATTAAAAATTAATAATCTTTTTAAAAACTTTTATAACCTTTTCATAACAGTTTTTTTAATTGTCTTGATAATTAAATTATTAAAAGAGATAGAGCCATTTAAATTAAAGCATTTTTTTTATTGAAGCTTATGGAAAAAATCGAGCATATGCGATGTATTTTTTTCTGGGAAAATGTAGAAAATAGTAAACAAACTTTACGTTTAGATTAAATTCATTAGTTTCTAAAAATCTTACCAAATATTGCTCATAACAGTTATGTTCTCTAGCAATCTTCTCAAAAATAGAAGTGTTCACCTGCAAAAGACTTAGAACTTTCCTTATTTTCTGTCCCAACTTTAAGGAAGTCCATAAAATTTTATTTAAGGCAAGCTCAGCAAGACAAATACCCAGAGACCAAATGTCCACTTTGGGATCATTATTTAGGTTGTTGGGACCATTTAAATACACTTCGGGAGCAGTATATAGAACTTGCCTAAAAATTAACAGATGTTTTAAAAGTAAACAAATATATTGGGTGAATCAGAGTAAGATTCTAAAAAAAGTTATTTGATTACAGGTGTGAATTCTTATGCCCACTTTTACATTTGCTAGTTCAGTTTGGGTTTAATTAAACTCAACTGGTACATGAACCTGTCCATTTAAAATATATTACTGTCAAGTAAATGCCAAAAGTGATGGCAATATATTATTTTAAATGCATAGGTTCTGAACCTAAACTCAACTCGCAATTTTAAACCTGGGCATTAGTAAAGTACTTATTTACAAAAGGGTTTGCAAAACAGCAGCAAAAAATTATCACATTATAGCCACATCATCATAGAAAAAAATGTTTTTTTTCTTTTTTCGTTTTTTTTTTTACGCGAAACCCATGTCGGACGAAAGAAAAGAGGTCATATTTGCTCAGAAGTACATGGAAATTATAAAAATAGTTTTTGTTCCAAAAAAAGGCAGTAACATACCGTCTGTGCCAGATTAAGACTTTGATGCCCTAAGAAATCCACTGCTGTGGGGCCCCCAGCAATAGTACCTTAAAAAATTTTGAGAACCAAAAAGGTCCTCACATTTAGAAAACACACACACAGCGTTTATATTGCCCCCTTCTGAAGTCGCCACTACTTGATGCTCTTTTAAATTTTTAAGGACTAAAAAACGTATTGAACCTTCATGGGCGCCAGAAGGGGGTGGAATGGGAGTAGGGATCCAAGGTATAGGTATCCATACATTTGTTTGTAGGGGCCCCGGGCCAGTGCCCCGCCTTATATCCGGCCCTGGGTAAAAGAAATGAAGGTGAGTTTGCGTCCTACTTTCAATTTTTGACAATATTTATATAATATTATTATTGCTTTGAATAATAACAAAAAAAAAAAAAAGAATTAAATCAATCATTACTGGAATTTACAAAATTCCAATTAATTTTAAATGAGTAGTTGACAAAATATTTTTTATCATTTATTCTATTTTCCACATTCCAAAGTTACAAAAAATTAATTTTATAGATTTTTACATTAAATTAGACTCTAAGATATTTTTAAAAAGTTTTATGAAAAAAAATAAAAAAAAGTTAATTGACCCCGACGTGATTTGAACACGCAACCTTCTGATCTGGAGTCAGACGCGCTACCGTTGCGCCACGGAGTCTTGTCATTTAAATGAAAATAAAACTAACATAACATCAATATGTAAACAAATCACATAACCTCAAACAATACAATTTTTATTAATGAGATATTTTTAATTTAAAAACTTACAAAACAGGAAAGGATACGAGTGCTCCATAGTCAGACATATGAAATAATCCATAATTAAATAATTTAATATCGCCATTGTCTTGAAGGAGTATATTTTCATTACTCAATGATCGATGGACAATTTTTTTCATGCAACAAACTCAATCCTTTAAGAGTTTGATAAAAACATTTCTTTATTTCAAAAAGAGTGAATACTCGTTTTTCTAAAATGTTTATCAGTGGCGTTCCACAAAATTGCGAAACTACTATAGTTCGTTCTAAAAATAAAAATAATAAAGTATATAATCTTGATAACTTTTACTGCTTTGACTTACCATGTTTTCCCTAATAATATCAAGATAGGTACACAAAAACGGGCTTTTAATGGTTTTTAATATCTGAGCTTTGCCCACAATAATTATTGAATTTGGAGTTAAAGGTAAACCATTACTTCCACAAGTATCACCCTTGTGTTGCTTAGCAAAAGGTTATTGCCCCAAATTGCATCTGGGGATTCTTTAGTAAAGGTGCAGTCATTCCGATGGTCATTATTTTAGTGTAGGATACTTCTTTGCAGTTAAAACAGGAAGAAAGTAGTTTCTATACCTTCGTTTAATGCTTCTTGATTTCTTGCATTAATTAATTAAACAAAAATAAGAGTAAAATAGGCTAGTAATCACAATTGGTCAACTATTTTTTGTTTTAAATTTTAATTTTTTTAAAATTTCCCACACCCCTTAGCAAGGAAAATAAACGTTTTAATGAGGACCGCTCAATTTTTATATTTGTCCGAAAATATAGGTTATGTTTGTGACGTCAACTTTTTGCCATAATATTTTTTATCTGACAAAATACACCAATACTTGCGTACCATAAAGTAAAATCACTAAAAAAACATTAAAACAAA
This sequence comes from Listronotus bonariensis, assembly GCA_014170235.1. Taxonomy (NCBI): domain Eukaryota; kingdom Metazoa; phylum Arthropoda; class Insecta; order Coleoptera; family Curculionidae; genus Listronotus; species Listronotus bonariensis. Next base: position 98,114 of record JACEGR010002304.1, on the reverse strand, counting down.
ATTGTATTTTACCCCTAATAACGATCTAAACGTAAATCTCCTGTAAAAAAATATCCAAAGGTCAGTGACCCCTGTTTACAGGTTTTAAAATTCTCTGTAACTGCAGTACTAATAACTATTCAATTGAACTATAAACAGTAAAAACTAAACATATATAAAAGTGCAATGACTAAAAAGCATAAACCTAATACCAAAACCTCGAAAAAACCTTCCAGTAGGAATGTGAATAAAGAATTAGGGAATAAGATTACGTCACAAAATTTAGCGAACATATGGGTTTGAGCGCTCCTTATGAAAAAGTTTATTTTCCTTGCCCTCTTGGGAAAGACTAGGAATGGGCATATTATCGATAATCGATATTTAAAGGTTTATTTGGAAAATGCTTGAAACCCCCAAGACACCATGCATTTATTGCTCAATAATATTTGCCATAACACAAAGCAACAAAAAAAAAAAACAGTACAAAACAAATACAGGTATAATTATTTAAATCAGCAAGGCTTCCTCTAGTAGGTGTAGGCTCTAAGGAGTAATCACTGTGGAAGTTTCCATTGCATTCGCTTTTGTTTACACTTAAGCTTAGCCGTAATTGAAAATTCTAAAGATGAACATCACGTAACAGTAACCAGTAAACATCACAGAACTAACCAGAACTAACTCTCTGTTTTGTGAAAGGTCATGAACAGCAAATTTAGGTTGGTATATTAGAGGGATGGGCAACGTAGACTGATTTTATTTTTGTGCAAAAATAAAAATTAAATAAATAAAATAAAGTAATTAAAAGTGCAACAAAATTTAATTTAATTTTTAATATAATCAAGCAAAGAAAAACTGATTTTTATTTATTAAATAAAAGAAAATTGTAGTGGCTCAGGAAATTAAAATTTCACTACAATAAATAAAATTTTAAAATATCAAATAAAATAAATAAAATTAATTTTATTTCCAAAATTTAAAACTTACTGTAAGAAGAAAGTAAAACGATTTTATATTTCCAAGGCACTATGAGGGTAAAAATCCAAAGAAAGTTTTCTAAGTTCACAGATCACTTTTAAACTACTGTTTCCACATATTTTGACCGAACGATCCAAGAGTCGCGACAAAACTGACTAATCAACCCAACCATATTAAGCAGGAAAGCTCACCCCTTCTTAATAAAGAACATTTATTGCCTATAAAATATTCTTACACTGTATATAATTAAAAACCTAAATTATTTGACAGCTGTTACTGCAGGTGTCGAAGAAGCCTCCGTATAAGAGTAATAAATTCCATTAAAACATAACATATTTGACAGAATGTCTCATAAATTTTGGAAAAAGGCGAGCGCTAATAAAATTTTAAGTGATTTTGACCAATTAATGTCTTAATAAATTTTGATGTTCGGTAAACATTTGGGGTTTTGTACACGTGTTTGATAGTATAAAAAGAGCACGATAATTCTGTAAAATTCAGTACATTCTACGACGTTACGCGATATACATCTGGAAAACTGTGAAACTCGGAAAAGTCTGTCAGTCGGTAGTACGGTCCGTTATCCGGTGTAGTGAAAATTCAAGGGGCTAGAAACGCTAAAAGTCAGTACCGAAAAAGTGTCGGAAATAGGTTAAAAAAGGTCGTGGAATTAGGACAAAGGGTCGTTTAGTGAAACAAAAGTAAGTGTCGTGACATAGTGGAATAAATATTGAAAGGTTTATAAAAATTAACTTAGAATTAGTGATTGCTCGGGTGGCTCCCGTAATTATACTTAATCTTAAATATGTACACAGTGTTTTATAGTGTTTTAAAATAAATTGTGCTCCCTTAAAATTTATCACAGTGTTTTTTTTATTATCAGAACAAATTTGCTTTAAATTCGCTAAGAAAATAAATTCTATTATAATTCTTTCAAGTGTTTAAAGTAATAAATCATATGGCAACAAGGGTCTCCCGAACCCTAAAATTAATTACCTTGTAGCAGGCACAGCCGGAATATTTACTTGAGGTGTTAAATTCTAAAGGCAGTGCCGTGCCGCTACATTGGTGTCAGGTCTGAGGGTAAAAGAAAACGGAAAAAAAAAATATAGTACAATTTTGTGTCAGGTAGCAGGATAAAAGAAAAATAGAAGTTTTAGGAGATCCTTTATGTGTGTAAAATAACCACCTAACTACCACAAAAGGCCATATTGAAAGCATGACGACAACAAGTACTACAGCCACTACAACAACTAGTACAACAACAGCTCCCTTATCAACCGCAACCACTGTGACTACAATGAGCAACCTAATTTTTGGAATTGATTCATTACCAACCTACGATGGAACGACCAACGTAAATGATTTTGTGGCAGCTATTGAACAAACCGGAATTCTAGCAAATTGGTCAAAACAACAACTGGTTGCTATCGCTAGATTAAAATTAAGAAATAAGGCGAAATTATTTTTAGAATCGGACTCTGAACTTCAAACAACAACCGACTGGGATCTTTTAAGGACCACATAAAGAAGCAGTTTACCAGACAATATGTAAAAGGAGCCGCGCTTAGGAATTTTATAGAATGTAAACAGCGCAGTGGCGAAACGTGTAGGGAATATTTAACCCGACTAAAACTACTGGGAAATAAAACAATTACGTTGACTGGTGACCCACAAGTAGATGATCACATTAAAGAAAAATTGGAAAAGGACATCACAGTGCAATTTTCATTGGGGTTAATGATGCCAATTAAACAAAGAGTTTTGTCTGGCAGTCCCAAAGATTTGGCAGCTGCAATAGAAATAGCAGAAAGAGAAGAATCAATAGAAAACTTGCTGCATCCACACCAAAACCGAGAATGCCGGATAGTTTCTAATAAACCAACCTACAATAAGAATTTTTATCAAAATAATACCTCAAACAACGCGTACTCAAATCAAAGAAACAGGAATACCAATTGCTATTTGTGTAATAAACCGGGCCATAGAAAGGCTAACTGCCCGCAGAAAACTCAAGGACATAGCTACACGGTTTGCTTTCTCTGTTCACAACGAGGCCATATAGCGAGGAACTGTCCGACACCTAAACAAGAAAGAAAATGTTTTGTTTGCAAAAACCCTGGGCACCTATGGAAACAATGTACTGTAAAAGCTGGTCCACAGATAGAAAGAAGAATACCACAGGAACATTTAAACTCCAACGCAGTCGAATTTCAGCCCCAAACTTCGGCTGCTATTCAGGCAGATTGGCTGGACTGGAATTAAACGCCAAAAAATAGGGTCGGGATATATACGTGCTCCGAAGAAGGAACCCCAAAACCATGTAGTGTAATTGAAGTTAAGATAAAAGGTAAGCCTTACTTAGCTTTAATAGATTGTGGAGCAGTAATATCCCTGATGAAACCCAATATTGCCGAGGGGTTTATGAGAAACGCAGATGTTAATTTAATAGACATTCAAGGAAGGAAAATACCTACGTGTGGAGCTCGTAAAGTAGCAATAACATTTGCTGAAAATATAGTGGTGGAGCATAATTTTGTAGTAATCGAAGCAAATAGCTTTCAAGCAACCTCTAAAAAGAACTATAATACTTACTAGGAATTAAAAATGGTACACCTATGCGCATAACCACGTTTAGGGAATTCGGAATTTACGCATTTGGCAACGATGAATCTAGGTTGGCATTCTGTATACATAAAAGAAGAATTCGCGGGCAAATTTAAAATATTTTGATAAATTAGTTATTAAACGACGAACAATAAGAGAATGCTACATGGTAGGTCAGAATCAAATAAATCTCGGAAAATTTTAATTTTGAATATTTTATACATTTCAAACATCATTTTTAGCTGCATAAGAAATTCCGCAACCCTACCTTTAGGTAGAACAATAATATTTACTGATTAAATCTCTTTAGCATTATTTTTCGGTAACATTTGTCGAGGTAGAGGTCTTCATTATGAGCATGATTTAAAACAGGGGCGGTCATAGGGGGCCATGGCTCCCCCTTGGATGCGACACCTTTCTATTTTATTGTGTTTCATACATGTCTAATGGCAAATATGGGCATTTATTGAGGGTCCTCCCCAAGGTTAGTCCGAGGGGTGAGGCTAACAATAAAAAGAGGTTAGAGGACCTTTTTTTTTTATTTGAACCTCCTTTAAAAATTTTTGTTTTTTGCCACCTTACATACTTCGCCTTGGCCCTCCCCTCAGAAAGTCGATATGACCGCCCCTGATTTAAAACAATTTTACTTTTTAAGTGATATTTTAACTAATTTCCAGTTTAATATGTATGTATGTATTTTTTTATAAGGGTAGGGCCGTTTCATCCATTAGGCTGACGCTGACTTGGCTACAGCCTAGGCCGCCATAAAAAAATAAGCGAAAAATAGGCGCCAGACAGGGGGAGTAATAGGCGCTAGACAGGGGAGTTTTTCAAAAGTTTAGGTCTAGTGGGGATTTTTGGTGACTAATTTGTCTGTGAATAGTGCTTAAATAGGCGGTACGGCGAAAAGGACCTTTTTTGTTTTTGCTCTTTAAAAATTGTTTGGTGGAAAATAGGCGCTCCGGGAATTCTAGCCTAGGGCGCCTCAAACAGTTAATACGGCCCTGTATAAGGGGCGTATTTATGTATGGTATATCAGAATACAGCTAATATACAGTACACGTGCGACCTTAATACCATTTTTTTTATAAACAATATTTTAGTTATGTTAAAATTTTTAAAAACTCTAGATATATATATATAACAGTATATTAAAAAGAACAAAAACATATCTTTATTTTCTTAAAATGCATATCATTCTTGAAACTTATTTTATAATTACATTTGCTTATTGTAATGTTAAATAATCAGCACAAAAATTTAGTTCTTAAGGCTTTTGTTGTTAGTTGCGCCTTCGCCATTTTAGTTTTTGAATGATATTTTAAAAAACAATCCAAGTTTTTTCAACATTTTAGCAAATAGAACTTTTCTTGTTCTAAATCCCTATCTTTTTAAATTAAATAAAAATCATAAATTAATAAGAACCATTAACGACAAATAGCAATAATTAAAATAAATATACTTATAAACTGCAAGCAGGTTTAGGGCAATAATAAACAACATAATAACAAAAACAAATCTTTATTTTCTAAATCTTTTTAAAAATTTAATATGTAACAATCTTCTTATCAGACCAAAAGTGTTTCCAACATTAGAAAATCACTTTAGCAAAACAAGTTTAGATAAAGAATCCCACAAAAAAAATCTACTTAGTTGGTTGGTTTATCTTATTCTAGAATAAGATAATGGAAAAGTTTTACAAGCTTCCTTCTATCTTTTGTGGCCACTGATATATCATTTCCAGAAGATGATTCTTTATTTGACTCTGAAGAATCCTTAATAGCAAGTCTAAAATAAAATAAAGCATAAATGTTATACAAAATTTTAAAAAGTAATAATAATAAATCTACAAGTTATTTATATTTAGTAAAAGAAGAAGAAAGTTTTTTAATAATTTGTTTAATAATTTTTATAAGTAAGAATTTACCTTCTTTTTTTGAGGCGGATGGTGAATCTTTTGATGAAGAGTCCGATAATGAATGCTTTTGGTCTTCAAATGGCAAAATAATTTCTGAAATAAAATATAAGGTTAAATACAATTTATAATTTAAATTGAACTGCATAATAAAATAAAGTTTAAAAAATTAGTTAAATTTATAATAATCTAACATTCTTTAAGCCTATCCTTAAATGACATATTTTCATATAAGTATATACGGTGCATTTCTTGATTGTCCCCCACTCTTTTGTTTTTGAACGGATCACTTTAAGAAAGATTAACTTTGGCATATGAATTTGATGCAGAAATACAATATTTTAGAGTAAAATTTACAAATAAAAATTTCAATATGGCGGCTGAACGCCATCTTGGAAAAAAAATTATATGGAAAGGGGGTCTTGTGGCACATTATTTTAAAGCTCCTAATGAGTACTTTATAACCCCAGAAAATAAAGTATACCTTCACCTAGTACAAAATGGTGGTACTTTAAAAATTATCTAAATATCTGATTTAGATGGCCATATTTCCAAAACTAATAAAGTTAGATGTACTTAATGTGAGTTTTTGTAAGATCCTTTTATTGGTAATATAATAAACAGGGTGCTTTATTTAAAAAATATATACTTTTTTTCTACCCTGTATATTATCACCAGTATCACCATTAAAAAGATCTTTAAAAGAGCATTAAGAAAACACCACATTAGGTACATTTAACTTTATTAGTTTTGGAAATATGGCCATCCAAATCAGGTATTTAGGTAAGTTTTAAAGTGCCGAAATTTTGTAGTAGGTGGGGGTATTGACTTTATATTCTGAGGTTATAAAGTACTTGTCAGGAGCTTTAAAATGATGTAGCACAAGACCCTCCATTCCATTCAACACGCCCAGCCGCCATCTTAAAATTTTCCTCTGTCCATTTTACTCTAAAACATAGTATTTATCAATTTCATATCCCTAAGTTAAACTTTTTAAATTAATCCGTTTAAAAAATAAACCGGAGGGGGGAATTAAAGAAATGCACTGTATATTAGTTTTATACAGCGTGTCTGCTAAAGTTCACACCATATGGAAAACTTTTTTATTATTCGTTTTATGAAAAAAAAGTCATTCTTTATAAAAAATTCTGAATGGTCTAAAACCCAAAATGTAATTATCAAATATTAATTTTTGCAGTGGTATACGAGGTATGTCAAAAAATATGAATTTAGCTTAAGAGGAAAGTACCTTAATTTTTTAAAATAGAGAGAAAAGATGTTTAGAATTAAATATATGATTTAAATATGCAAATTGGGTTATTTTAAAAGAAAACACTTTTTATAATTTTTCTATGATGATGGTAATATTTGAGGTATCTTAGTTTTTTTTTAAATAATCCAATTTTCAATTTTTCATATTTCAATCCTATATTTAATTCTAAACACCTTTAAAAAATTAAGGTACGTCCCTTTTAAGCAAAATTAATATTTTTTTATATGCCTCGTATATCACTGCAAAAATTAATATTTGCTAATTGCATTTTTGGGTTTTGGACCATGCAGAACTTTTATAAAGATTAATTTTTTTCATAAAATTAATAATTAAAAAGTTTTCCACATGGTGCGAACTTAAGTAAACACGCTGTATTAGCTAAAAAGTAAACTCTTTAAATGTATGTTTAAACAACTATTTTTGATACTAGGTTTCTAAATTTTAACAAAAAGAATACCATATTACTATTGGGTATTCATAAATTTAGCCACTTTTAAACAATTTGCTCTAGTGTTTAGCCCTCAAAATGTGCAATTAGCATTATTAAAAATATAGCTAGTGTATTTATAAAAATAACAACGACCTATAACATTTTTCTGAATTTTTTAACTAATGTTAACTCGAAAATTAATACTAGTCACATACCTTTTCAACATTGAAGAATATAAACTGCCAGAGGTCCACTACTTGTGAAACTATTGCTTTGATTGAAATATGAGGCTAAAGCAATTTCAAACTTTTCTTTAATGTACCCTGTACTTGTAGAAGCAACTGCAATATCTGAAAATGGTTAAAAAATATTTTAAAGTTATCTTTAAATTATCCCAAACCTAATGTTTAAATTCTTATTGTATTTAAATAATAGGTTCTCTGTATCCTAAGATATTTTATTTTTTATAACTATATAGATTTTAAATACAGATTGAAACTATAACATACCTGTTGAGCCAGATGATAATTCTATTGGACGTAATACAGTGGTATTGTCAAAATGATGTTTATTTTTTCATTGAAAATACTCAGCAACTGGAAGTTTTTGTTTTGGAATAGCAAGAGCTCAAAGGCATTTTCCTTTTCTGTTCATTAAAAAATCTTCAGGCAAAAAATGATCAACACAAATTTTATTTTTATAGGAATAAGTGTCTGATGGATTTCTTTTAATAGGGCTTAGCCATTTTCCCTCTTTCTAGGACTCCTCGGTAACCTTTAATTAGAAAATAATAAAACAAGTTAGTAAGAAATAAACTATATGAGGATTAAAACTACTAAATATTTTTATTATTTAAGATCTAAATAAAATTTATGAATTATACCCCACCAAGCAACTCTATCCAAATTCTATTCCGTAAGCTTTTTAGGTCAAAAATTTGTATCAAAAATCAAAATTTTCAAGACGTGTACACAGTTTTGTCTACTTTGTAATGTAAATTAAGTGTCTATAAAGTTTAGAAGACACAGTGCTATTTCTATTGCATTTACTTGAGAAAAGGTGTAAAATTTATAGAAAAACGGGGTTTCAAAAGGTGAAAATTAAATATTGGGGGTTACTTTGGCTTTAAATTAAAATTGTGTGCAAAAAAGGAGGAATATGGTGGAAATGAGGTTAGTTCGAAAACTTTCCGCCAAAATTTTTTTTATATTCGTGATTAGCGCCCCAAAAAATACCCCGTATGGTGGTAAAGCATACCACCTTCTAGAAAATGACCTTATAGTTTTTTCTGGATATTTTATTTTTCACTGCAAATAGTGGTAAAGGCAATTACCTAAAAGTTGCATGGGGAGATATTTATTACAAATAATAATTTACCTAAAATTAGATTACACTCTGATTTCATATTTTAAGACCACCACGCCTTTACATACCTGTGAAAGGAAATATTGCCTTCTTTTTCTTTGCTTGGGTTGCACAATACACTTTGACATTTTCAGTTCTAATTTAATAAACACTAGTAGTACTAAAATAGGCACAAAATATCACTCAAGATGGCCAAACACTATAAAATTTTGTAAAAATACAAAGAAACAATAACATAACACACCAAAACGCCATTTGCAAAACTAATGACAAATGACAAATTGAATGAAGTTAGTGTAAGAAGTGCTCCCACAAGAATGATTATTGCCAACTTCTATTCCCAAACATACCTAAACGTGGTTATGCGCGTAGGTGTACCATTTTTAATACACAGGCGCTTATGGGGGTCATTGACTTTTTACGAGAATATGGTGTAAAAATAGATTGGAGTAATAATTGTATGTATGTGTTTGATACAGTTATACCGTTGCTGGACGAGAACTCCAGGAATAATTTAGAGGAAAGACTTGCGCAGTTGGAATCTCAAATCAAGGAGATAAGAAAGAAGGAGATAAATAAAAAGGAAAATGTTTTAGAAAAGCAGACCAGATCAATTGCAACTTCCACGGAACGTTCCGAGTTACTACCCATAACTCAGGAATGTAGTTTTCAGACGATGGGTAGTCGTCTGTTAACCAAGGCTAAACAACATCTTAAGCAACCTAGAGAAGAAGCATTGAACTCGTTGGGAATGACTGCAGCTTCCCAGGAAAATAGGATAAATGGTACCAAAAATAAAGAAAATATGTTTGAAGGTATGAAGGATGATAAACAAAGTTTAAGTTTAGAGAATGGTGCAAGTATTTCTCTTATTACTGAATTGGTAGTTCCAGCCATGACACAAGCAATTTTTTCAGCAAATTTGCGAGGACTGACTAAAGTTTCTACACCTTACGTGGTTTTAGAACCAAGTGATGATGCACCGAAAGGGCTACTCGTTGCTAGGGTATTGTGTAAAACAGGAAAAACAGTTCCTTTAAAGGTTACTAATGTAACAGAAAATGAGATTGTTTTAAAGCAAAGAATGGTTATAGCAAAAGCTTATGAAACGGAAATGGATGAAACTAGTGACCAAGATAGTGGACATTATGTGAGAAATGTAAACGAAAAAGGTACAGGTGAAATTTTAAAAGAATTGAATTTAGAAAATCCTAAAACGAAAGATGAAATTAAATTAAAGAATCTTATTCTAGAGTACATTGATGTTTTTAAAAAGCCTGAACAAAGACTTACTTGTACTTCAAGAGTAACCCATAGAATTATTACTGAAGATGTACCACCCATTTTAAAAAGGCCTTATAGAGTGCCATATCACCGTCAAGAGATAATGAAAAAGGAAATACAAAAGTTACTTGATGATGGAATTATTGTGGAAAGCCAGAGTCCATGGAGTTTTCCAGCCATATTAATTGAGAAGAAAAGACATCCTGGAGAAGACGTTCAGTTTAGATTAGTGATTGATTTCAGATCGCTTAATTCTGTAACTAAGACGGACTATTTTCCTTTGCCCCATATACAAGAAACTATTGACAAATTGACAGGTGCATCCATCTTTTCAACCATGGATCTTGCTTCTGGATACTTTCAAGTTCCACTACACCCAGATGATCAGGAAAAGACAGGGTTTTCAACACCAGATAATCACTATCATTTTCTTAGAATGGCAATGGGACTTAAAAACGCACCTGCTACTTGGAGTAGGATGATGCATCATATATTAGGAAAATTAACATATGAGGAGTGTTTAGTTTATCTCGATGATATAATCGTATTCTCAAAGGACGTTGAGACACATTTAAAACGTCTTCGACATATTTTTGATAAAATGAGAGAAAGTAATTTAAAACTGAAGCCAACAAAATGTCATTTTATGAAAAAGAGATTGAGTATCTAGGACATCTTATTCGAGAAGGAGGATATACAACACATCCATCTAAAACAAAAATTATAGAAACATACCCGATTCCGCGAAATATTCGAGAAGTTAGAGCATTTTTAGGACTATGCGGATTTTACAGAAAGTTTGTCCCAAATTTTGCAAAAATTAGCCAACCTTTAACTTTACTTACAAAGAAAGATATAAAGTATCGTTGGGGGCCAGAACAACAAGAGGCTTTTGTAACTTTGAAAAGAGCACTTATTTCTCCACCTATTTTAAGATATCCTGATTTCACTAAACAGTTTATTGTTAACACCGATGCCAGCGCAACAGCCATTGCTGCTATTTTAAGTCAGAAACACGACGGAGTAGAATTACCTATTTGTTATTCCAGCCGCACTCTCAATGACGCCGAGAGGCGCTATAGTGCTATTGAACGAGAGTGTTTGGCTGTTGTATTTGCGGTAAAAACGTATCGTAATTATTTGACAGGGACCCATTTTATAATAATGACAGACCATCGTCCGCTTAAATATCTTTTAACCATAAAAGATCAAAGCTCAAGATTAGCAAAATGGGCAATGTTCCTTTTGGAGTACAGCTTTACAATTATTTATAGACCAGGAAAACAAAATGATAATGTGGACTCCCTTACACGGCTGAGAACTCCAGATAGCCCAAATACTAATAATCTTATAGCTTCTATATCAAACAATGGTCATATGGTACCCATGGTTAATGTCATATGGACCCGAGAAGAACTCAGAAACTTACAATTGGGCGATCCAGAGTTAAATAAAATAATTACATCGTTAAAACCAGAAGATGAAGAATATTATTTAGGTTTAGAGGGATTGCTCTACCGCCACAGGAAAAATAATCAAAGACATGATCCAGTTATGGCACCAGCTACAATAATTCAAGAAATATTACATCTATACCACAACTCACTATTTGCTGCCCATCCCGGTCAAAAGAAAACAAAAGAATTTATACAACAGGACTTTTATTGGCCAAGTTTAAGAAAAGATGTTATAAACTATATTGAAAACTGCAAATCATGCAATCTAAGGAAAACAAATTATCAGCCACCGGTCGCACTTCAACAAATTTCGATTCCAGCCACACCTTGGTCGAGAATCAGTTTAGACCTTGTCGGTCCATTGAACAGAACAATAAATAACAACAAATATATCCTGACATGTGTGGACTATTTAACTCGGTATCCCGAATGTGTACCTCTACCCGACATAAAAGCAGAAACAGTTGCCAGAGCTTTTGTAGAAAATATAATCTGTCGTTTTGGTACACCTAGAGCTTTTGACTGACTGTGGCACTCAATTCGTTGGCAAATTATTTCAAGAAATATGTTTATTACTTGGCTCCAACGAACCAAATATGACTTGGATGGAAAACTATGCAAGTGAGATGTTAGCTAGGATGCAAGACGCTCATGAACTTGCTAAAGAAATCTTGAAACAAGCATTAAACAACGCTGTGAAAAACGAAATCAGAAGAAAACTAGAAAAGAATTTCAACTTGCAGATTTAGTATATCTTTATACACCAGCCATCCCAGGAAAGAAATTAGCATCTAAGTTTTACAATAAATGGACTGGTCCGTACAGAATTATAGAGAAAAAGGGACCAGTCACCTTTAAAATCAAAGCTTTAAGTAATAATAAATGGCATATGGTACATGCAGACCGATTAAAAATTTGTAAAGGAACCAACTTTTATGCAGAAAAATCTAAATTAAATAACAGTACAGATGATAGAGATAACCAGGAAATAGATGAATTAAGTAATGATACTAGACAGAATGAAATTGACAATTTTCTTGACAATGGGCGTGAGGAAAATCAAGAAACTCAGGAAAATAATGAGGATCCAGAGTCCGAAGAAGAAGAACAAAGGGAACAATCAGAAGATTCCACCGACACGGAATTGTCTGACTCGGAAGAAGAACGAGAACCGCCTGTGGAAAATAACAGATGCTCTCGCACTCGTACGCGTGAAGTGAGATTACCACAGCGATTTAGAGACTACGATTTAGGATAAGCTGTATCTAGGAGCCACCCATTAAGTTATCGCCTAGTATTAAAAATGTATATAATTAAAGGTTTAACATTTAGAAAGTGAGAGAGACAGAAGACTAAAAGTAATTTTATTGTTGCAGTGGAAATATTCATCCTGACCTTGTTGGTCAACTTAACGTTTGGAAGCCTTATTGCCTATGACTGTCGAAATCCCTCCACTAATATGACAGTAATATCGCTCAGAGATGTGGCTGAATGCCCTGATGCTGAAACCGGTTATGATACCGTAGATGGGTTTGTGCAAATTATAGAAAAACGGCGTTATGAATACGTTCATGTATGGACTTGCCTTTTAGAAGTTACTAGACAAATAACCCACTGTGGAGCATTTTCGCATCAGTCTGTCGTTGAAGGAGGTATTTCAACATACATTTATGAATTAGGAGGCGAGGAATGTAGAAAAACTCATGCATTTAGGCAATTTCGAGGCATAAACGGACATATAATAAGTAAACTAAAGGCAAACGCTTCGGTATCTACGAATCTTTTGTTAGCAGGAAAAATTGACTCCAGTTATAATTGTGAAGGTGCTCAGTATTATGAAGATGGAAGACAATTTAACAATGTTGTAGTACAAGCCGACGTAAAAATAACCCTTAAGGATTATTTTGCGAAGGTATCTTTAGAAAATAATGATATACACTTGCAAAATGGCGTAAGGTGTCCTTTTCTAGAAGGATACTGCATGGACAGTGTAAATGGAGAATCAACATGGGAGAAAAATTACCCAGAAATGTGCCAGCAATATAATATATTATACGAAGGTAGTGCAACCTTTGTAAAAGAGAAAGCCTTTAAAAACAACCAGTACGTTGTCGTAGAAAACAAATCAAAGGTATTTGCGATACAACTTATTACTCAAGAAAAAGTATGTGGCATAGTCGCCTGGCAGAGTGAACATCCCAGACTTTTGATAGTAAAAAAGATAATTGCTAGAGAAACAACCCCTTTTAGCAAAAGCTCCAAAAGTCAAGACCCGGATTTAATAGTTTATGTAAATTCAAAATTTTTATACTCTGAACAATCTTTCAAAAGAACGGTTAACAACATGTTTGCCCAAACTATATACAGAAGATGCCTACTACATAGGAAATTCTTAAAAATAGACTTACCATGGCAACAGTAAGTCCAAACGCAGTGGCTAAGTTAGTTAAGAACAAACTGGGTTATGTAGCTAAAGTAGCAGGAGAAGTAATGTACATCATGAAATGCAAAGCACTTTCTGTTGAAGTAAGAAGAGAAACACAATGTTTTAATGAATTACCAGTAACTGCCTACAATAAAAGTTTTTATATGTCTCCAGTGACAAGAATTCTTCAAGAACATGCAGAACAAACAGAATGTAATACTATAATTCCCCCAATGTATTTTATTGAGAGAAAATGGATAGGATTCGATCCATATCCAAATATAGGCTTGGTGCCACAAGAACTTCGAGTAGATGCTGAAGAAGCACCTGTATTCCATACCATAAAGGACCTTGGCGTAGGCGGACTTTATACGTATTCCGAAATAAAACGAGCTCAAGATGAGATCTTATTTTCCTTAGAGAGAAATGCATTAAATAATATTATAGTAAGGAAAATTGCTGGACAAGACGTACAGTCACAAGGATTTAGTACACTTAGTTTGTTTAACAAGCAAGAAATGGAAAAATTAGCAAATAGTGCCATACGTACCTTATACGGTTACTTCACAATTTTGGGAGATTGGACCAGTGGAATATTAGGAATTTATTTTATTTTAAGAATAATTAAATTTGTTTTAGAAACTTTTATGAACGCAGTAGCCATTCATCATTTTAATGGATGTTCTCTGCATTTATTTGCTGCGTGCTGGGACACACTGACTCTTTTTGTATTGCATCATAAACAAAAAGAACAAATGAATGCTAGAAAACTAGATGAAAATATCCAAACTTATTTTAAAAACGAGGATCCGGCAGAGACCCAACCTAACGCGTCTGCAGTTAAACAAGAAAAACATGTCACCTTTTTTATAGAAAAGGAAGATAATGTCGATAAACCATCAACATCCCAAACTTATACAACGTTACGCCAAGACCTGGTCAATATTCCAAAAATTAAATGGAGCTTATTTGATAAAAATGATACTAGCAAGTAAGAAGAAAATTATAAAAAAGAAAAATTTTTGTTCAAATGGTATATAGAAGGACATCTCCCGACAAAAATTCAAAACTTAATTCTCATGTCCCATGAAATTTCTGTATTTCTAAAAATTTTACCTAAACAAGTTTTGAGACATCTGGCGTGCCACTTAAAAAGCCCTTTTTACCTGTCTAAGACCGAAATCTGTAACCAAAGACTTGAGACAGCCAAGGACCCGGTAGGTGCTGCTTTTAAACACGGAAATTTTGTGAAATACAAGACTGATTTACACAGCAACACAAAAAGACTAAAGGGACTTAACCCTTGAGTATTGACAACGCTAAAACGCCTAGGACGGTAAATCTATTAACACGTACACTAAAGCCTACCGCCAGACAGATTTGACGGTTTATGAATGATATTGATGTAAATATAGGGTAATTACGGTCAAATAAATCTCGCAAAAGATTAAAAGTGGATGAAAGTAAAATCGTAAAAATTAATTTTCCCACAAACTAAAATCACATAAAAGAGGCAACTTCACACTGATAAAATACAAACATTTTGTTTTAGATTGAAAAAACCTAGAAGGGTGAATAATAAAAGACAAGGCTTATAATAACACAGTGAGATAAACAAAGTTAAACATAGTTTTAAGCAATAAAGTGAGAGGGAATAATGTTTTAAAAATTTACCCCCAGATTTTAACAAAACCAGGCAACAAGGGCCTGAAAATTAACTTTAAAAGTTAATAGTGACCGCGTTTAGTTCGGGAACTTCTCAAATTACAGAACATTTAAGACATTTTAAGTGATTTTTTTTTTCTTTTGCCAGAATGATGTGGATGGTAACCTTTCTTACCTATATCCGGATGATTCGGGACAATCATCCGGTGGCGAATAATCTATTACGAATGGCTCTGTATCACTGCAGGGCCCTGTTTTACCAGTTGGGGGAAAATCAGCCGACAACAAATACCTTCGCTACCATATCGAGCATCCAGTCAGCCTTTGGATTGGGCTACTTCATATGGAGTACCAGGCATTTCGGGCAGCGTGGGCAACCGCCTATCAGCAAATCTACGACCCAAATTTATGTGATTGCCCACTCTGTCGGCCGGTTCCAGAGGACATCTTCCGATTAGAGGGAAACATGGGCACGAGAACACCAAGGTGTTCAGGCTTGCCGGTGTATAATGTGCCAATTCAGGCCAGAACAACCGGCTACTCCGGTACCTGCTTCTCCTAACTACCCACCACCAGAGGATGTTCTCATGCAGAATATGGAAGAAATGGTTCCTGAACCAGCTCCGCCAGCTGAACCAGAGGAGACGCCAGAACTTCAAGTATATCCACCCCCAGCCACCAACCCAGAGGAAGAGGCCCAGGTGACTCTGAAGGAAGAAGAGTCGCCATATTTGTGGTATTCATCAGCAAACTGCAAATGAAGGAATCGTGCCCTTTGAAGTGACAAGGGTATGGGACCGCCCGCATGAAGCTGGACCCTCAACCTCTTCCCCCATACAACAGGAAAACGGTGGAGGACCTGTACGGGCCTTTGCAAGGAGACCACCACCGCTAATCCCGTTATATAGTGCCAGAAAGGAAAACCGATATAAAGTGGTAAGTGCGCCTGGCAGCACAAAGTTAATTTTAAGACGTTTATAATAATAATAATAATAAAAAAAAAAAAGACGTACAAATTTATTTAGTTAAACCATATTATAACATAGTTTTAGTTATTAGGATTAGTAATCATTATTTAGTAGATATTTTTTTTTAAGAAAACTTAGAGTTATAATTTTACATTTCTAAAATTAATTAATGGGTTTTTATAAGTTTATTTTGGGTTAAGTTAATAAATTGACATTATTTTGGGAGTAAAATGTTATTTTTTTTAAACGCATTTTTGTTGTATTAGCTTAATTAACAAACATTTTTTTGGCGTATCCATAGAAAATTTTTTTTACCTTATATATTGTATTGTAAGATAACATAATAATAGCTATTAGGACTTGAGCTCTTCATACGATAAACATTTTCAGAGAATCGATAACAAAATATTTTATTCTTGTCTATCTTTTAAAAAAATTAATAAATAAATTGTTTTTTTTTCATATAAAATTTTGGTTGATATTAATAACGTAATAAAACAAGAATGACTACACCCTAAAGAGATATAGGTATAAGACATACCTTCTAAGTTTATAAATTGAGTGTAAATTTAAAAAAAAAAAAAAAAAAAATAAAATAATAATAATAATAATAAAAATTTTAATATGTACAAATAAAATCGTATGAATGAGTCTAGTCATATATTTTTAATTAATAGAAACAATTTTTAATATAGATTTATAAGTATAACTTGGAACCGCTATGTCACAACAACCATAAACAGAGTTCACGACCTTTTTACTATACCGACTCTAGCCATAAAAACATAGGGTTTAGATAAAGTCAAGGGCTATGACCTAGTAAACGTAACCCAAATAGCAGGTACTTTTACGCTCGTGTTTACAAAATACTTTCATTAAGAAAGATATTTTGTTCTGGATACAGGGGAGTGTTGTAATGAACTGGGCAACGTAGACTGATTTTATTTTTGTGCAAAAATAAAAATTAAATAAATAAAATAAAGTAATTAAAAGTGCAACAAAATTTAATTTAATTTTTAATATAATCAAGCAAAGAAAAACTGATTTTTATTTATTAAATAAAAGAAAATTGTAGTGGCTCAGGAAATTAAAATTTCACTACAATAAATAAAATTTTTAAAATATCAAATAAAATAAATAAAATTAATTTTATTTCCAAAATTTAAAACTTACTGTAAGAAGAAAGTAAAACGATTTTATATTTCCAAGGCACTATGAGGGTAAAAATCCAAAGAAAGTTTTCTAAGTTCACAGATCACTTTTAAACTACTGTTTCCACATATTTTGACCGAACGATCCAAGAGTCGCGACAAAACTGACTAATCAACCCAACCATATTAAGCAGGAAAGCTCACCCCTTCTTAATAAAGAACATTTATTGCCTATAAAATATTCTTACACTGTATATAATTAAAAACCTAAATTATTTGACAGCTGTTACTGCAGGTGACGAAGAAGCCGCCGTATAAGAGTAATAAATTCCATTAAAACATAACATATTTGACAGAATGTCTCATAAATTTTGGAAAAAGGCGAGCGCTAATAAAATTTTAAGTGATTTTGACCAATTAATGTCTTAATAAATTTTGATGTTCGGTAAACATTTGGGGTTTTGTACACGTGTTTGATAGTATAAAAGAGCACGATAATTCTGTAAAATTCAGTACATTCTACGACGTTACGCGATATACATCTGGAAAACTGTGAAACTCGGAAAAGTCTGTCAGTCGGTAGTACGGTCCGTTATCCGGTGTAGTGAAAATTCAAGGGGCTAGAAACGCTAAAAGTCAGTACCGAAAAAGTGTCGGAAATAGGTTAAAAAAGGTCGTGGAATTAGGACAAAGGGTCGTTTAGTGAAACAAAAGTAAGTGTCGTGACATAGTGGAATAAATATTGAAAGGTTTATAAAAATTAACTTAGAATTAGTGATTGCTCGGGTGGCTCCCGTAATTATACTTAATCTTAAATATGTACACAGTGTTTTATAGTGTTTTAAAATAAATTGTGCTCCCTTAAAATTTATCACAGTGTTTTTTTATTATCAGAACAAATTTGCTTTAAATTCGCTAAGAAAATAAATTCTATTATAATTCTTTCAAGTGTTTAAAGTAATAAATCATATGGCAACAAGGGTCTCCCGAACCCTAAAATTAATTACCTTGTAGCAGGCACAGCCGGAATATTTACTTGAGGTGTTAAATTCTAAAGGCAGTGCCGTGCCGCTAACCCAGATCAAGCAGTCTTAGCCGCTACGTAACCACTTTCTGGAGCCCTATCTATTTAGCGGCCCAAAATGAAATTTGAGGTTTAAAAAACAGCTCCGAATTGGTTATATATAAATGGTCACCAACTGCGACGAATGGTCATCCCATACCCCAACTGTTAAAGTGTGTTTAAAATATCAACGTCAAATACTTTAATGAATAGTGGTTGAATATACAAAAAAAAAAAAAAAAAAAAAAACTATAATAATCGACTTAGCATGCACCAGTGCAAAACTATTTCTTAATGTTGTGGCTATTGGATTTTAAAAAGTATTCACAAGAGGGATAATATTTAACACAGGAGTAATTTTCTAATAAACAACAAATAAAAGGCGTAATATATTTAAAAAAAAAATGTGTTTATTCATAGACATTTAGATACCTATTCCAATGTAATTCATTAAATAAAGTAAAGATAAGTTGCTTAAAAACAAATTTAAAAAAAATATATGCTTTAGTCTTTTCAGCAATGGCTGTAAGATGTCTGTCGATTTCTTGTTCACTTAAGATGGTGAACTTAGGATTGTCTTCAGACACCACACCAACTTCAATTTCGGTAGGCTTGAAATCAACTGACAATACACTGGATAGACAACTTATAGCCAGCTGAATAGCATCATCGTGTTGCAAATCCTGTTTTTCTTAAGTTTCTTCTCCAAGTAACTATTGCCCTCGGTTTGTTTGGCACCTACGGCGACAGCTCGGTACCCGCAATAATAACCTGCTGGATCTGTTTTGTAGACACATGGTCCCATTTCGTTATCGTAGCCGATGAGAACCATAGAACAACCGAGAGGGCGCATTTCTGCATTCTGAGTGTAAACCTGTTAAAAATAAACTTCATTATGTTGTAAACTAATAAATATTAACTAAAATTAGCTTTGGAATATGTCAAGACTAAACTTTACTCAAATATAATTAAGTTTTTTTTTTAAGAAATACACTTTAAGAGTTTACAATTTTTAAAAATCCTTTTTTTATTAAAAAGAGCCTTTTTACACACACAAAAGTTATAATGAAAATTATCTTCAAACTTTTGCTGAAAATTTATATAGGACTAGCCTAGTGATGTCAAGGGTAACATTACCGAGGTAATGTTACCAGTTATTTTGGTAATATTACGTAATATTACCGCAAGATTAGAATCATGGAAAAGGCCGGAAAACTTATGTTGCCTATAAAATTAATTAACTAAATAAAGATTATTCAAGAATAGTAGAAGCTACTGAGAAAGAAATTAAAGATATTAGTTTCGAAGTTATAAACTTGACTCGATTAACGAAAGGAAAAGAAAAATCAGATGACGAAGTTGGGGATAATAATGAGGATGATTCATTATCCACTCTATTACGTAGTCCATTCTGAGTCTGACTTGTTTAAAAAACGTTCTTGTTGTTTTTCATATTGTTTTTACAGTTTTGAAATGAAAAACTTGTTTTTTGGTGTTTTTGTTTATAAATTACTAATGTTACCGTATATTACGTAATATTACCGATAATTTTGCATCCCTAGAACCGTGCCCACTTTGTTGGGCGTCTAATTAAATTTTTCCGCTGTCTTGATATACATAGGCCATTACTTTTCTCTCAATTTTAGATATAGGATAAAAGGATTATTGTTTTGGTTGTATTTTATTATTGTGTTTTAGTTTTGGTTAGTTTTAGAATAATTTAAGTTTAAAACAAAATAATTATTGTGTAAATTTTTAGCGCAATATGGCAATAATTTTTGGAATAATTCTGGTACATGTAAAACGGCTCATAGGTCTAAAAATTGAAAGAAGAAAAACTTGTTTGCTTTTTTCTAAATACCTGAGATATGTCAGCTACTCTTCTACATAAGGCATCAATGGGCATTTCATACCCGTTTTTGTATTTAAACTGGGCAGCCTCATATCGCGCTCTTTGGACTTGAGACTTACTATCAGCAATCATTCCCGTCATGACACATCCTATACTATCGGTAAGCTGAAAGCAAAAAAGTATTTTGATACCTTACATAATTAAGAAAATTATTTTTGCATCACATATGCAGTACGTTGGGGGTGTTTTTTTTTGAGTTTATCCAAGTTTGGACCTTATTTAAAAAAGTTTTACACCCCTTAGGATACTGTTAAATCCATCGATATTTCATTTGTTTACCTTTTTCAAAAACGCCGCAGATTTAGTCTAAATGTATTAGGTTTTGTCATGCAAATAATTAAATTTAACTGTTGCATAAATATACTTAGAAATAAATAGAAATTCATTTAATTACAAATGTTGTTTACTGTTTGCTGTCCTAAAACAATCGAAAACCATATTATTGGGTAAAAATAAATATTAGCCGATATTTCATTTTCCCCATATTTGACCGGACTAATATCTTTCCACCAAAGCTTTGTTGTGGTTTTGTGTTTGACGAGATTTCATCAGTAGAAGAAAATGTAAATGGTCAGTGTCTGTCTTTATGTACTAGCTCTAGTTAAAAAGAGATTAGAAAATGTTCTGGTTAGTTCGAGCGTAACAAATAATATGAATTGTTTTTTTTGCCATGTCTGTGTCTGTGCCGGCCTTAATACTGGGTCGGACTAGGGTTTGTTTTAGACGCAAATCTCAATTGTGCGGGAAGTAGTTATTTTAGTTTAATGTTTGGTTACTTGCTTTTTTAATCGATAATGCTATTTTTTATTAAGTATTTTTGTGACTACTGTTTTTTTCTTTCGTTTAATGTGTAGCATTTTTAACGGTTTATATAAACCGTTTTTTATTTAATTATAAAAAATTAAAAATATTTGTAGTTTCTTCTGTTTTTTGCAAACTTCAAAAGATTTGCCGACAATAAACTATCTATGGCGGGTACTATACCTTAGGTCCAAGGTCCTTAGGTGGATGTAACAAAAAACACAGACATGCCAGACTTATACCGGTTGACACAGGATGTTGTTACCCGAAAGTGACCACACGTCCCGCTATTTGGAGAACTGTCCCGCGTTCCACCGATTTTTGAAAATGTCCCCGTTTTTGGTGGGACTCGCTGTTAACAAAGAAAACGGAAAGCTTTTTGCGGAAGTGCCTTTTTTTTGCTCTTCAAAAATTTGGGAGATAAAAAATAAACCTAATCATTAAGTTTATCAATTTATTTTACTTATCGATTCTCACTGAAACATTTCGACGGTGAGGACCTTCTTTTTTTTCTTTTCATAAAAACATTTCCATCATATTTTATTTTTTCTCATTTGTCTCGATTTATATTATTGAAAATGTGGTCACTTTATGTTACCCCCAATTTTTTTTTAAGATTAATAAAAAAATTACAATATTATTATAGCACAAAGTGACATTTTTTTCATTATCACAACTCCAAAATCACTCCCAGTTTAACCGGACGTACCAAAAACTTTCTTATTTTATATACAAGTGCCTATTTTTTCTATAATTTTATTTTCTATAAAAATTTCTTTTCAATGATATAACATACATGTGGTGTGTCTTTTCAAAATGGCGACCAGAGAATATTTTTTAATAAAATCAAGCTTCGCCATTATTTCTGCTTTAAACATATTTTTTTGGTAAGTCGGCTATAGAAATAAAATAATGACCTATTTTACTTACTTAACTATTTTACAGGTAATGATCAGGTGATCACTGATCCGATGGATTGCCAATGTTATTACCTGCGCGACACAAAAGTTACATTTCATGGGCGAAAAACGGGTTTGTGTGCAAGCAAATCGTAGGTGAACGCGCCTGGTGCCAAACAGGCTATCCACATTATCGGAAAGAATGTACAACGCCTTCTCTGGGTTTAAATATTAAGCTGATGGTGGTAGCTAAAGAACGAAACGGCGTATCGGAAAAATAAAAATATTTTTCTTGAAAAGCATAAAAAAGGGCCTTAAGAAATTGCTATTGGTTTTTCAAAATAGTTACTAACAGGGCCTTAAAAAATAAAATGGATATTTAAATTCTTCGTTTTTTTCCGGATATCTCCGGAAGTAACCAGATTTTTAAAATTTCTCTTCGCCCAATTATTCAGCATTAGGATGCGCAACTTTACCTTAATTTTACCAACTCTCATCTCTTATAAATTTTGAAGTGGCAAGACTGTGTATCTATCTTTAAAAACGGCTTTTAATAGTTTTCCAACTTTGTAATGAGATAAGATTATATTTAAAAAATAGTTATTTTCTAAATTCTCTGTTTTTATACTTTCAAGCGCAGATTTATCAAGAGACTCCTTAAAAAATATGCAATGTTTAAAAAAACTAAAAAAACACGCTTTTATATGCAACCGAACTAAAAATTAGAAAATAATTTTTCATTAAAAAAAATATTGTCATTTCATAGTAAAAAGCGTGGGGTGCATTTTACTATTTTTTCATAACTTTTCCATCATAGATATTTGCAAATATAATAATTATAACATTTAATATATTTATCACCCCACGCTTTTTACTATGAAATGACAATATTTTTTAATGAAAAATTATTTTCTAATTTTTAGTTCGGTTGCATATAAAAGCGTGTTTTTAGTTTTTTAAACTATTAATTATTTTTCATTTTTTAGTTTCTGCTACTCTTGACAAAATGGCGAAAAATTTTTTTAATGAACAAGAGTGGCAAATTTTAAAATTTTTCCAACAGATTGCAACTCACTAAAAAATTTCTTCTTCATTAAGTAGCAAAGTTTGAAATTTTGCCAACAGATGGCAATCAGGCAATGTTTGGACCGTTGCCAATATATTGCAACCCACTAAAAAATTTCTTCTTCATTTAATAGCAAAGTTTGAAATGTTGCCAACAGGTGGCAACCTAGGTGTTGTTTTTATATTTTTATAATATAAAGGAAAATTTTTTCCTGGCGATCCAAAAAAAGAATGTTAATTTTTATTAATTGCACATTATGTATTATGTATACATTACACATAATGTAATTTTTATTATTTAATCCTTGAACTAATGGTGCAACTAACCCTATATTTTTATTTTTCATAAAAATTAAACACTCATGGTGCAACTAACCAAATTGTGTAAAAACTAAAAAATTTCTTCTTCATTTAATAGCAAAGTTTGAAATGTTGCCAACAGATGGCGTCCTAGGTGTTGTTTTTATAATATAATGGAATTTTTTCCTGGCGATTCAAAAAAGATAACGGGATACTGTTTTTAAATTATTGCATCTTCATCGGTCCTTGACACGTGTGCAAAGTTTCAAAGAAATCGAATAGCTGGAAGTTGGTTAAAATTAGGCTCAAAGATTCCGTTACATAGATAGATAGATAGATAGATAGATGATAGTTATAATAAAGAATACGTGTTATTAGATAATAAGGTTATGATTTTTAAAGTACAGTGTTCCCCTGAAAATATTCAAATAAAAATTATTTTCGGGCTCAATAATATCCTATGACTAGTTTCGGAGCAAAGGGTGTTAAAAGATTTAAACGTGTTAAAAAAAAGTTATTTTTCCCAACAAGTGCGCGAAGTTATGCTTTTCCGCACGCAAAAGCAGTTAGGTTACGGCCACGATACCAAGCGTCTGCCGCCAGCGAAAACCGGAGAATGTGAGAGTGTTCTTATTCTTTATGGCAGCATAAAAGAATTTTTATTTTTAAATCTGGCGACTGCAATACACATACATACGTTAGCAAAAAAGCCTTGCCGCTGCCGCTCGAAACGAACAAATATTATTCGCGGGGCGTTTCTAATGTACATAAACTGGCCCAAACAGCACAAACTTTCCATTGGGCAATACCCCATATAAGTAAAGCACGGGTCTCGCAATGCTTTATGTCCGCTCCACAACTTAACCATTGTTTGGTAGTGTGGCCCAGCTCTGCAGCAAGGTCAATAAATAGTGTAGATGCATGCTTTACTTATATGAGGGGATTACTCAATGGAAAAGTTTGCAGTGAAATAAAGACGCTGTTTACCACAAAATATTTTAGCTAGTACAGGCTACCAGTTATCGTAGTCGAGGCATTAGGCGAACGAAGCAAAACGGAGTTCGGATAAGGATAAATGTGATATTTTTGTAAAATTTAAAAAAAACTTTTTTTTCCTTCAGTTTTTGATGTTCATTTGTTTTTTTTAATGCTCAAAGACAATAGATGAAAAAGTATGAAAGTTTTATACAGGATATTTTTCCTATTCTTTTTGGTTACCTACAGTTAAAAGCAGGTGGCAAAATATAAATGAAAACCCTGTACATATTTTTATTTATCAGATATTACTTATCACACGGGCACACTTACATTAAAACAAAAACATATGTTTCATATAAAAGAAAGGTATTAAATTTAGATAAAGCACCTTTCAAATAATTAATTGCACTTTAACTTTAAAAAAATCAATATGAAAATAAATGTTATATGGTTGTTTTTGGCCGTTATTTCAATTACACAGGTAAGTCTAAAAATCTTAAATATGTTGTGAACACTTAAAATTTAACTAGATGTTTATTTTCATCAATTTTAGGCGAAAAACCAATTCTAAAACGGTATTTACCAATCGGTTATGTTGACGTTTAAACAATGTATTATACGTCAAAGTTGTCATCAATTATTACAGCGGTTATAATAATGAACGCCTAAAATTGATGCTAGTTTTATAAGTATTTAAAGTAACATTGCCACTGTCTTTTTTACCTGTTTACATTTAGGTGCGGAGTTTCAGTGGTTCTTTACAACTAGACTTGTCTAGTTCGTGAGCGAATTAGTTCTGAAAATCGACTCCTGTAAACGAACTAACTGAACTAGTTCGAGATATCGTTGTAATACCGCTTACTAGCTCTGCGACCTGCACGTCTGCCTGATTTTGTTTATGAGGCTTTTTCGAGTTTCGTTTTATAACCGCCGAGAGCGACTAGGTATGAATTATTTACATGGCCTATGCTGGTTTGAGAACTTCTTGTTTGGGTACCTAATATAATTTTACTTTTTTACCCTTTTTTCGGTTTGGTCACCTCGACAAAAATGCATAATTATTTCGTCTTGTTTGGTACCCTAAAGGTAGGCATAGAATTCTTAAGTGGATTTATTTATAAAGTGTGTATTAGTCTTGGGTTTAATTAATAAATTTAAAAAAAAGATTTAACTAATTAGAACTAACCATGACTCCCCCACCTATACTCTGTAATAATAACAGAACTATTGTAATGTAATAAGACTGATTTTAGAGTCTTTACACATGGGTCACATTTGGCTAATGCGCATTACAGCGCTCGTGTAAACTAAAATGAATATATCTGTCTATACCGAATCAGCTCATCAATTATACATATAAACAATGCGTGGAATTGAGACTAACGCGAATACCGGCATGTAAACATGGGTGACTAATAGTGCCTGTTTTTGTTATTGCATTATTGGCCGATATAAATTTTATTACGTGCCCAAACAAAAAAATAATATTTCTATTGCGTCTTCGACATTCGACGAAACGTTACTGCAAACTACATAACTGATTTGCGTGTATCTTTCTTCTATTAAATTTAAAGAAGAACCTATAGCAATTCTAGGAAATTTTAAGTTATTCGTATAGTAAGAACATTTTAAAAGCGCAAATTCGGTACCCTTTGAAAATAATACAAAAAACATAAAAAAGGCCGCCTGCAATCGGACTATTTTATACAAAGGCGCCGCTATCCTTTACAGCGACGCGCCGATACACTATGGGATAGAAATCCATTATTTTGGCCAAAAAGCAACTTTGAAATTTTAATGGCTCATGCTGTGTATTTCAAAGTAGATACTTCAAACTACATGTACGCAAAATTATAAAAGGATATGACGACTTTTATTGGGGTAATAAGAAACTTGAAAATGTATTTTAAGTAAACATAAATATACAACATTTAATCTACTTAGTTTATTATTAGCCTTGTTTACTAAAAAAAGTAAAAGAGTTTAAATAATAAGAGCTATTGTTGTGTTTCCGATGCAGTCTCGCGAAGTCTCGCTACTTTTGTCAAAGATTTTTTACCTTTTTCTTTATCAGTTTTTGTACTTACAATTGCCTTCCTACTTTTTGCTACTTCTGAGTGTAAGGACAGATACAAGATTTTTTATAATTTACAAGGTTTTCCATTTTAAAATTTAATATGTTTTGTCCTACACTGTATATCCTAAAAGATAAAAGCATTCTGATGAAAGATATGGATTCTACAGAATCTACCCAACAAAACAGTGTTTTTATTTATTTTATACGTTAAAAAATAAAAAAGTTGGGAAGATGTATCTCTATTACGCTTCTAAGAATAATTTAAAATTATTTTATCATGATTTGGATGGTCATATTTCCGAAACTAATTGAGATAGACACATCAAATGTAGTATTTTTTAAAGCATTTTAAAATATTTTTTTGGTGGTGATATAATATTCAGGGTATTCCATTTAAAAAAATCATACCTATTGTCGTACCCTGTATATCATATGAGATAATAATCATCGGATTACTGATTAGAATACTACCAAATTAACCAAACAAGCTGACATTTTAGTTTATTTTGTACAATAAAAAATAATAATGTTAAGGGGGTGTAAATTTATAATAACATATAATAAGTTTTAGGTTCCCAAAAGCATTTGTAATAATTTATAATATTTTTCCAGTAAAAGCACCTCATTTTAAGTTAGATTGATAAGTTTCAGAATTTTGACCAAAAAAATAATTTCTATCCCATAGTGCGATGACCAGCTGCATCAACCGGCATATCATAAAAGAAATATAGCAAAGGCGGCCGCGAAGACAAGCATGCCGATTTATTTGCTTTAAACTTTTTGTGATTTTTTCTTATCAAAGAGCACCGAATTTACATTTTTAAACTGTTCCTTCTATACATAACGTTTTAGTGACGTACCAAAACAAATGTATTTATGTATTTTTGTATGATTTATGGTGAATAAAATATGAATATGAATAGTTTTTATACTAATTATTTTTAGGCGGCCCAAATTAACTTGTCGAAATTACAAGCCAGCGCAACTGTTGATGAAATAGCAAACCTATTGGAAAAATTCAGTAAGGCAGCAAACGATCTGAACAATGAAGTTAAAAAATTGATTTCAGTAAAGCCGGATTCGTAAAATACGCGGAAGCGGCAGCCCTGAGAGCCAACGAAAGAGTCCTTGATTTGCTAAAAACGCTTCACGAAGGCACTACTGACACTGGTAAAATTATACTGGATTGCTTCGAGGCACAGAATGGAACTGTCGAAGTTGATATTGATACTGCTGTAACTGAAATCGGTGAATGCCTTCGTTTTGACGCTGCAGCTGTAAAATGGTAGGTAACCATCCATTTTCCCAGTAAATATAGATAAGATAAGATATAAACTTATTTCAATTATAACTTTTAAACTGTTGCCACATTACCAATGATATTTGGACAACTAAATAACCTCATACTAATACTTCTTTCCATAGGTAAACGGCTGTTCAGTTTGAACGTTTGATTCCTTCATCGTTTTTGTACAAAAAAGTTATACTTTATTTAAATCTATATCTTATATTTTTTCATAAAATTGCATTTTAAATCCAGGCATTTTGTATGCAATAAAAAATTCAAGTTTTTGAGAAAATTAATAAAATGTGGCAAAATAATAAAAACGGTGTTTGTAAGCCCTTAAACTTTATAGTACAAGATAAAGACTGTTTTTTAAAATTTTACCATAATTTATAAATTTTCTGAAAAAAAAATGATATTTTTATTACATACAAAATGCTGGTATGTCTGGATTTAAAATGCGATTTTGTAAAAAAAGTCCAAGATATCGATTCAAACAGGGTATACCTTTTTGAACAAAAATGATGAAGGAATCAAACAGTCAAGAGAAAAATGTCAAATTTGTCAACTGTGTCACACATGCATACATAAAATGAAACAAAAAATCGTCCCACCCTGTATAATCCCGACTTACTGAAAGGCCCTTTACCTATGAAAAGAAGCATTATAATAAGGTTATTTAGTTGCCCAAATATCGTTGGTAGAGATCCACACGTTTAGTAAAGAAGCCACCGGCGTCATCATTATCTGCGCGAAATCTCCTATTATTCCATTAACCCATATGTAAAATGTAATTTATTATCTAAAATCACAACCTTACAATGCATTCTTCCTAGGTGACGATACGAAGCCAGGATACAGCGATTAAAAAGGGATACAGGAGATTTCGAATAGATAATGTTGACGTCGGTGCTTCTTACTAAACACGCGTACTTTTCTGTAGCAACAGTTTCAAAATTGTAATTGAATTATATTTTTATTCTAACTTTGAAGGTAAATATCTTCCTAACAAAGCGCGTAGAAAGACCTTTTTTTATATGAAGTACTAACAATATTTTGGCTCACTCTATCACCCCCTATTATTTATAACCTCACCTTTCCGGACACACTCATACAGTGGTGTCCCAGGATAGAGTGTTACAAGAGGACAAATGGACCAAAAATTTTTGAATTTTAAAACGACATTTTGGGAAAACTGGTCGCATGGTCCAAAACTAATAAATACGACATTTTTTCCCCAGTTGGTGTTATAAATAAAAAATATGAAAAATGCCCAAGAGCTAACTACTTTTATTTTGAAAAATAGAACAAAAATTGTATAAGGTAAATTTGTAGAGAATTAAATTTTATGTCAAAGTTTGAAGTTAAACATCAGAGTAAAATACTGCCATTTTTTTTTCATTACGCATTAAAACTTAAATAATGGGCAAAAAATTTTAATTTTAAATGTTTCTTTTAAAAATTTGCTGTTATAAGCCAAATATTTAAAAAACTGTTAATGCATAATGTCAAAAATAACAAAATATTTTTTCAACTTTAATTTTTTAACTTTATATTTTGATATAAAATTTAATACTCTACAACATTTCCTACAATTAGAATCCCATTTTTAACACGCTTTTATTAGCTTGGGTTGTAACTATCTATCTATGTAACGGAATCTTTGGAGCCTAATTTTTACCAACTTCCAGCGATTCAATTTCTTTGAAACTTTAAACACGTATCAAGGAATCGATGACAATGCAATAATTTAAAAACAGTATCCCGTTATCCTGATTAGGGACCGCCAGGATAAATAAATTCCTTTACAGATCCTCTGTGTCCTAATACTACTCTTGACAAAATGGCGAAGGAATTTTTAGTGAATAAACTGGAGCATTTATTTTTAAAACACTAATTGATATATCGAACTAAAAATTAAAAATAAACAATAGTTTAAAAAACTAAAAACACGCTTATTTTCTAATTTTTAGTTCGGCTGTGCATATAAAAGCGTGTTTTTAGTTTTTTTTAAATTAAAAATAAAGGTACTTGGTACTTGGTTAGTCTTTATATTTTAAATTATAAGTCACCCTGCATATTACCAATCGGAGTAAAATTTTGTATTTATTGGTTTTACACCATGCGATCAGTTTTTCCAAAAGGACGTTTAAAAATTCAAGAATTTTTGGTTCATTTGTCTTCTTGTAACACCTATCCTGGGACACACTGTAAATATTTTAAATGTGTTTCTAGTCTGTAATTTTGTCTCTTAGTAATATTAACGATATAACGATGAATAAAAATTATTATAACTATCAGAGATCTTTATTTTAAGGTACATGGACCAATACATCGAAGGACTGGAATGGGTCCATAATAATTTAGATATTTACGCTGCTGACCTGAGGGGCATGTGACAATGAATTAGCCATAACATGTATTGAGTGAAGTAATCAACAAAAATGGTCTCACTCTTCCAACACTGATCGGCTTCGGTCTAGGTAGAGTAGCAGAGATTACTATTGGTGTAGTTGGTGGTATTGTTGTAGTAAACGATTTAAAAATTGCGGAGAGCAGGTTTTACATAACCACTTGGAAGCTTACACTAAAGAAATATTTAATGGTGCGGTTTCATGTATCGAAAAGGAATTATAATATTAACTGTAACTGTTTAAGTACATTGTAATCGGTGCAATAAAATAATTTAAATAAAAAAACAATAAAAGATATATGTTTTTCTTCTTTTATTATTTTTAAATGGATCACTGGGGATTTCTCCAAATCTACATCATTAAAGCCGGCTACTCATTACGCGGTACTTGGCGAGTAACTTGACTCGGAATATACTTGGCAAGTATTTGTCAGAGTTTCGAAGTAAGCTATCTACATAACGCGTCTACCTGCAGAGTTGCGAGTTTTTGGAAGTATAGGTAATAAGCAACAAAAGTAGTTTTTAGAGACGGACGAAAGTGAAACGACAGTTTTAGCTGCTTTTGTAACAATCAGTTGGCGGCTATAATTTTTATTAAAAAATAATAGAAAAATGAAGTTACAGCACGTAGAGGTGGTGGGTTACAACTTTTAACAATAGTAAAAGAATGGGTAGGTATTTTTCTCTTCTTCGTATCTCAAAGTAGGGTCTGCCACCAACGCCACTCGACTAGCCAGCGCTTTCACAAATTGCAAATTGCCTATAACAAAGAAAATTAACCCAGAGGGGTCCTTTCTAGGACTTATAAAGAATGTAAACAAACGTCCAGCAGGTAAGAAGAGCGAGATAACTTTCTACAAAACGCCATAGCCATACAATATATGGATGGTGGAGGAAGGATAACCATCTTTTATGGCGACAAGTTGAAAAGTGGCCATCGGAATGTAGCAAATATGGGATGGGCCACAGTAGCCAGTGGAGGATTTCGGTATTTCTTTCCTTTTATTTTGTATCTATCTGTCCTCTTTTCATTTTGTATCTCACTCTAATAATTCATGCTCATTGGTTAAAAAATCTCTCTCTGGCTACTGTGGCGCCACCTTAAGTTGCTCTTTTCGACGGACACCCTTAATCACATTCAGATGGTGACTCCTCCTCTACCCTCCATAATACAATAGAACAAGATAAATGGCAAGAAAGATCCAAATCGCCTTTCTATTTCCAGGCGTTTTGTGGTCCATTTGTGAGTGCGGAACGAGCCAAAAACTCAACAGAGTTCAACAATAGACAGGAAATAGAAAATAGAGAAGAATTTTTTTCTCTTTGCGAGATACAGAATCCAGGCGCACCCTAGATGCAATACTACAAATTGCCCTTCAGAAAATCAAAAAGACCTAAAAATTTTTCAAAATGTCAAATTACTATTTAGAACTGCCTCAGGATTTCAAAAATGAAAAAATATACAGGGGTGTTCCATTAAAAAGTCCGAAATTGGAGCCATTTCCTGTTAAACCGGAAGTAACAGAAAAAGTGAGACATTTGCGAAAACTCTCCTCTTCTTATGCCATTTACTCCATGCCAAGTCTCATTTTGATATGTGTAATACTCTTAGAGTTAAGGCTTGTCCAATAGATTCGTTGGACACCCGGTATTGGTAACCATGGAGATATATGGCCCATTACATTAGAGTAGTATTGGCAATTCAATTGAAAAACACAATGTTGCAACCTGGTTAATCAGCTGATAAAAAAGGCATTTAGATCCAATCTGGAAAAGAATATTTACAGAAATTACACGGTTTTTGGTTTGTGTCTTGACTAGGGACAAGCACTGTTGAAAACAAGACAATAAATGTCAGAAAAATATTAGCACCATTGTCTCAACAACCTAAATGAAACAAAGAATGGTTAACAGTCAGCGTTCCGGAAAAATTTATATAAATCCATGAAACATGGACGTTTTTGGCTATTTAGACCTGAACAGTAGGACAACAAAAAAGACTTTGTAACATTTTACTTCACTGCTAAATTTTTACTGAAATCCATGATAACAACCACCAAAAACACCTTAACACAAGTTGTACAGTGACGTTTTTCTATTTTTAGATGGTTTTACTTAACTTGACCTGTTTATTTGTTATTTATTTGAGTCAACTTTAGTAACTGAAATGTGACCCCTCCTGACGACCGATCGTTTGATGAAAAGATTGGTGCAATCTGGTAGTTATGATCTTAGCCAATTTATTCTTTAGCCTTTAGTACAATATAACCATTTAACATTAAAACACTTTTTTGTATAATTTATTTGGTGATAGTACCATGGGCCACAGGCTACCCTTCTTCGAAGACCTGAAGAATAGAACACGAACTTAAAATCTCCGATTACTGGACAGTTAAATGAAGACACCCTTGCTTTTCTTGTCATTCGCCAGGGACCCTCTCCCCAGACTGGTTTCACCTGCCTCACAGGACTTAAAAATGAAGCTGTACTGTAATTTAGGAGATTGCATTAAAGAATCCCTACCAAAACACCTACATTAACCCCTCAGAAATTACTTTTGCAGTCAGTGGTTGCTAGTTCGGATTAGACCAAATAATATAGTTTCTTCCCATCCCCTTTAGATCGTAATATTAATAATTATATGCTAAATCTTACCTGAAATAAATGAGTTACAGTGTTTGCATCGATCAATTTATCAGGGATTTTCCTTGTGTAACACAAACTGCTGTATCAACCCCTTTGATGGCAACAGAGGTTAGGGCCGGCTTGGTTTATTGCTTTAAATGCGTATTCCACTTGGTAAAGACGTCCTTCTGGAGAAAAGATTGTAATGTGGCGATCGAAGCCTGCACTGCTACCTCTCGACATTTTAAATGTTTTGACTCTGTTACAGCAATTGCAAAATTACAAATAAAAACTTAAAATCAGAATGATATTTGCTTTTTTGAAGAAATGACAGTTGACAGCAAAAACATACTTGACAGCGTTGACACCACGTTGACACAAACGAAAAGCTGCTTTTTCACGAGTAAACACTTGGGCCATTGGGCTACGTCATTAAAATCTATGGGCTAAGTTCATATACGATTGCAAAGTACAACATTTCTTACATTTCTGTTACAGAGGTCGTTCCTAAATGTATTATTTACTACACTGCCTGTCTTTCGGCGTTCAAAATATAGTCTAGAAATGTAACTTTGCCTCATTCTTTTACCGTGCTCACGAGGGCAGTAACAATTTACCGATTTTCGCATTTTATATTTATCTCTTAAGAGAATAAGAAACTTAACAATTTTAGATTTAAAAGTTCAAATAAATAAAATATATGTTTGCTGGTGCTACTATGGATGTCAACACAACTTTGTCATTTTTAGGCTCGTTTATTTGCTTCCAATTTTTCTCCAAACCATAAAATATCTACAATCTTTTTCAAATTCAAAATAAGGATATCAATAGGTGTTTAGCATAACGAAAAGTTATAACTAGCCTATATTTTTTTTCCGCTTGGGTATCGCCAGTGTGCTCTAGGACTAAGCGTTTGCCATCCGTGTCCTCGTTATAACTAGTTTTAACTTAACTACACTATTTTCGAGGTCGTGAATTTAGGTACCTGAAGTTAATATTACCTACTTATACTAAGAAAAGCGTAGTAGGATTTCAGTTTCCATAGGCCACTGTGCTTGGTCCATTTTATTCCGATATCTACATACTTGTTTTTTAGGTATAAGGAAGCAGAATAAGGTGTAGGTTTTAATTAACAATGAAAATTTAAGTTTCCACATTACTGGATACTTATTTTGAAATAAAATACTTTTGTAAAAGAAGCTCAAAATGCTCGTTATCTGCACAGCAAAAATCCTAATCCTAACATCTTTTCTTCCACAAATTTTCAATATTGACAAGAAATAAGTGTACTTTCCTCTTAACATAGAATTTATATTTGCAAGATATTTCGCATGCCTACCACTGAAAACAATTAATATCGAATGGTTAAATTTTTTCGTAAAATTAATAAAAGTTTGCCTTATGGTACGAACTTAAGTAGACACACTCTATATCTTGGTTTGTACCTTAACTGGGTCAATTATTAAGTTTTTTGATTGTTTAGGCTTTATTTTATTTTCTGTTTTAGTATAATTTTTATCACTATTAATACTTTTTAAACTGATCATTTGTCTGACTTTACAGTTCAAGCAAATTTTTTAAATAGAAAGTGACGCACACAGAAATCCTCTTTGTTCATTGTGCTTTTACCTCCAGCAAGATATTCATTAAAAATATATTTTACGGATGTATATAAAATATTAATGTATATAATGTTTTGTTACATAAATAAATCCTAGATAAAGTGTTAATCTAAATATATCTAATCTAATCTAATCTAATCTAATATATTATATAAAAATGCTAATGTACGTTCGTGTGTCCACGATTTTCGCTATCATCCGCAACTCCTGATCGACTTCCCGTCGGGGTTACAAATACCCCTTTGGTCTCCCATTGTGAGTAAGGGAGTTTGGTCGGGGTGGGTGGAAGTGGGTGGTTGTGGGTGGCAAAAATGTAAAAATATGTGTAGTGGCGCCATCTGTTGTCGAGTAGTTTGAACTTCATTCAGAACAACGGTTATTTGGGTCTCATATAAACTCCCGAGCGAAGCCGGGAATCATAGCTAGTCTAATATTATATAAAATGCTAATGTACGTTCGTGTGTCCACGATTTTCGCTATCATCCGCAACTCCGATCGACTTCCGTCGGGGTTACAATACCCCGTCTCCCCATTGTGAGTAAGGGAGTTTGGTCGGGGTGGGTGGGTGGTTGTGGGTGGCAAAAATGTAAAATATGTGTAGTGGCGCCATCTGTTGTCGAGTAGTTGAACTTCATTCAGAACAACGGTTATTTGGTCTCATATAAACCCCGAGCGAAGCCGGGAATCATAGCTAGAAAAGACTGTTTTTGATTAAATATTATTAAACATAAACAGTTTTGTTAACCAGTTCCCTTCTTTTTAATTCAATAAAAGAGTTGAGTCACTTACCCAATTATTTTGACTCTTACTGATACACAAATAATATTGCACATTTTTATACCAAATTTATTCGCAATATAAGTGGGCTTTAAAACAAATAAAAAGCACTCTATCTAGAAGTGATCTATCTTGTTTAGATTTTTAAATTACAATATAGCTCTTAGAAGCAGCAGGTGGACACACTTAAGAGTACTTGCCAAATCTAATTTTTATAATTTATTTTCGTTTTAAACGTGAAAAAAACAAAACTCGTGATAAATCAAATTAGTTCGTGACTTTATAGTTGAAAACTTATTTTAAAGAAAAAAATTAAGATTCCCAATTTAACCGATTTTTGGGAGAAAAGGTTTTTTTATTTTTTTTTTCTGATATTTACTTCAAATTTTGCACATCATCCCTAAAATTAAATTTTAAACACTCTTTTTAAATAACCTTTTAAGATATCCAGGCCAACTAACCCCACATTTTTGATATTTAAATTTGAGTTTCCACTAATTATCTCCCATAAGGACTTCAAAATGAGCCAAAAATGTTTTAAAAAATTATTTCAGAAATTTAAATTTCAATTGCTAGGACCTTTTTGCTCTTGCCAATTTGCGGAACCCCCTCCATCAAAAAAAAATCTTTTTGCGTCGTTACCAGTTCCATGTCATGGGTTCGAACCAGAACAACCACATGGCCACCCAATAATGTGTGCTGGCAATGGCGAATTAGGCCGAAAGAGGGACCAAGAGACAAGAGGTATAGATCCTCATGTGAGACAAAAATTGCGTATAACCTAACCAATTATTGCGGAAATTCGTCCATATAGATAAAAAAAATACAATACAGCAATTAAAAAAAACAACAATAAACCTTTATGGCTTTACCTATATATATATATTTTTGTAATATTATAAACTCGATACAAAAAATTAACTAGGTATAACAAAGTAACAAATTTTATAATAAATTATTACATAAATAGAGGGTGTGCTCATCCCAAAGGGACATATTTATATTTTTATCAAAAATCGTTCATTTAATTTTGAAATCCCTGTTATCGTTTCTATCGATTCGTATCTTTAAATCGTTTTAAAATATTCAGGACATTTGAAAGTATGAAAATTAATCTAAACGGGACATGTCCATTAGAAAAACCTATAGTATTTTCTTATTTCCTTTTAAATGAACAATTCTCAAGTACAGTCAAAGAATACCAATCCATAGAACCCCACAAGTGAGATTTCAGCGTACCCTAAAAATTTTAGTACCTACCGCGACCAACAGATGGCGAAAGTAGTACGATGTCGCTTTGCTAATACGATTACCATCAGAAATTGATAGCAGTCGCTGACGAGCAGTGGGCCCGATCAGTTAGAGTAAGGACATACGCAAAATTTAATAAAATAAAATCCCCGATAAATGGACCCAGTATCCATAAGATTATTAAATTTATTATTTCAGAATAGGATATATCGATGCGTTTTTACAAAGCATCGTAAGCGACATTCGCCAATTTTACGGGAAACGATTTTTCTTCCCATCGCGTTATTTTTAAAGAAAAACCGAGATCTGAATGTTCTTATTTTAGATTTCTTCTTAATTTGAATTACAAAACAAACATATTTAACATTTAATGTCAAAATTTTCAGAATCTCCTAAAAAAGCTAAAAATTTTAAAATTCTAAACCTATATAATAGTTAATTTTTAAATTTTTTTATTTAATTGATCTTGACAACGGTGGCAGACTTGCCACCAAAACGTCGATTTTTAGTTCTCTATTTACTTGCTTTATTTTTTTGGTTTTTGGTACTATTAATTTATTTTTGGCGTGTACTAAGCGTGTACCCAAATAACTACCATGTAATTAAATGAACCGCCGAACCAATATAGAACATATCTTCATCTGAAATAAAGCCAATGAAAAAAAAACGTTTCCCGTAAAACTGACGAGATGTCGCTTACGATGTTTTGTCAAAAACCCATCGATATATCCTATTCTGAAATCATAAATTTAATAATCTTATGGATACTACCATTTATCGGGGATTTTATTTTTATTAAATTTTGCGTATATCCTCACTCTAACTGATCGGGCCGACTGCTCGTCAGCGACTGCTATCAATTTCTGATGGTAATCGTATTAGCAAAGCGACATCGTACTACTTTCGCCATCTATTGGTCGCGATAGGTACTAAATTTTTTAGGGTACGCTGAAATCTCACTTGTGGGTTCTATGGATTGGTATTCTTTGGTACAGTGCATTCCAATAAAAACGAGCCACCCCCTATAATTCCGTTATTTGAACACTTGTCCAATATAATAATGCATTCATTTTTCTCATAAAAAATAATTAATAAAATAAATAATAACAAAGGGATTTATGACGAAATATATTTCTTCACATGGACATTTTTAGAATATTGATTTTAAGATTTTAAATTTCAAAAGTTTCTTGAATTTTTCTTAAAATATTTTGTAAGTGAACAAGTTTCTTTTTAAATGAACAATTCTCAAATACAGTGCATTCCAACAAAAACGAGCCACTTCCTATAACTCCGTTATTTGAACACCCCTGAAACATTTTTATTTTAAAAAAGAACTCTCTTTTGTGTCAAAATTTACTTGTCCGGGGTTATCCTTTCCCCCAAGCATATACGTCAAAAAGTTTAAATGGGAAAGGGGGTCAAGTAATACTAAGTAAATCAGAATTTAATTTTAGCATTAGTATTAGTATCAACCTAACTAAAATTTAATATTTTTTTGGTGGCAATAATTAGCCACATAAAAAAATTAGTAATAAAATTTGAACAAAAAGGAGTTACCGGTTTTAACCTTTTTATGGAACATTAGCAATAAATATATTTCCCCTTTTAGTCTTAAGTTTTGGATTGGAGAATTTTAAGGTCGTTTCTTAAAGCAAAAAAATTAAATTTGATTCGATTTAAATGCATGTTCTTAAACCTTGTGACTAATCATATTATATTGCACAATAATTGACCCAAAGTTTGAGGGAGTTTAATTTTAATTGCACCATGTATTGCACAATAATTTTTAGTCTGGTGTTATCGGCAAGGAGACAACGCGCGTGCACGCTTGCAAAAAAATTGCATTTTCTTGTACTAATCTTACGACCATCGACGTGTTTGTTTACGCTTAGCCACAAGCAATAACACTACAGTTGCTGGGGATGCACACTGGATTAAACTATCGTCTAACGGCTCTCGGTGGCCCTGATTATTGTACAATGTTATTGCAGGTCTAGGGGCCACGCTTTTGGTCGTGCTGACCACTATGATTATGCAGAGCTAAAGTTTATTGCTTTTTAAGCATGCGATTGTTTGCACAGCTAAGCGGCAAGACTGCCTCTAATAGGTACGTTCTTGAGGGTAGAAAAACGTCAACGTCGTGTAACGTCACAGTAAATGCGCGTATATGAAAAGGTTTTAGATTTGAGAATTTTAAAGTCGTCTTAAGATCAAAAAATTAAATTTGATTCGATTTAAATATATGTTCTTAAATCTTTTGACTAATGCTATCATATTGCACAATAATTGACCGAAAGTTTAGAGGGAGTTTAATTTTAATTGCAGCATATTGTAGGGTCAGTTGTGCACAATAATTTTTGTCTGGTTTCATCGGCAAGGAGCCTACGCGCGTGCACGCTTGCGAAAAATGGCATTGTTCGTTTACATTTAGCCACAAACAATAACACCACAGTTGCAGGGGATGCATACTGGATTAAACTAAAAATTTCATTGCACAGTTCGTATTGTCAAGCCAGACGAGAGGGCGTTGAAGGCGTTACTAATTACCGGGGTCCAGATTGAAGGGGGGCCGCGCGGGTAGAAGAACGTGAATGGGGTTCAAAGGTTAAAAAGAATATAGGTTTGTTGTAGGTGAAAACCTTTTTTTTATTTAAGGGGACCCCTAGGTTTTACTTGTACCAGGGCCCGCCACGGCTCTCGGCGGCCCTGATTATTGTACAATGTTATTGCAGATCTAGGGTGCACGTTATACTTATTTTTAAGGATTTTATATTACTTCTTTAACAAACTTAGTCTTTCAAAATCGGTTCAGTAGTTTCCGAAAAAACGTACTTTCTTTATCCCCTGCAACTTTTTAATTTTTTAAAATAAACTCCTGGACAAAAAACCGGACAAACAAAATTTTGTTCACATTCAATCTCAAATAACTTTTTGGATTTGTAACCGATTTCAATTATCTTTTGGTCTAGTGGTAGCTAGTTCCATTAAGATTATTATTTAATATTGGGATCGCAAAAGTTTTATAGGATAAGGTGCTATACAGGGGAGAGCCAAATGTTGCATTTTAACCCAAATTTTTGAACACCCTATGATAAACGTCACAATTTTTTACCCAGTTTATCGGATTCTAAAGCCCCATCTTTCCTTAAAATTTCATTTTTTTATTTATCTCAGTATTTCTATTCTAGAAGAAAATACAAATTTTTAAATTTGACAATGAGAGGGCTCTTTCCTTCCTTCCCACACAAATATTCAAGTATTTAAGTCTCGTGTCAACAAACTGCTTCTTACTTCGCTTAAGACACCCACGGTACGTTAGTATTTGGGCTTTTAGACTTCGTAGATTGTCCAAAGATTTAAAAAAAAGAAAACAAATGAAATTTGTGAATCGGTTGTCCAGTTCTAATTTCAAAACTCCCTTATAATTTTTTTTTTTGGATAATAAAAAATGTTTTGTTTTCTCTTAAAATATACAGGGTACAATAAAAAGTATAATTAAAAAAAACTCTGTATATTATATCACCAGTAAAAAGATCTTTTAAAGATCTTTAAAAAATACTACATTTGTCATTGTTATCTTTATTAGTTTCGAAGATATGACCAACTAAATCTTAAGTTTCCATAAGGTGTTCGAAAAGTTAGGTCAAAATGCAACATTTGGCTTTCCCCTGTACAACACTTAATCCTATAAAACTTTTTGAAATACCCATTTTAAATGATAATCTCAATGGAAGAAGCTACAACTGGACCAGAAGATAATTAAAATAGGTCAAAAAACCAAAAAGTTATTTAAGATTAAAGTTGAACAAAATTCCAAAATGTCCGGTTTTTTTTATCATGGAGTTTACCAAAATAAAATTTGGTAAGGAGATATATCACCTAAATGTGCAATTTTTCATGGATTTATTTAATTTTTGTTTTTCTTTACCCAGAACCGACAATAACTTTAATATTTAAAATGAGACATCCCGTATATTTTAATTTCGAGTACAATGACACTCCATTTGTTACTTTTTGATATCTCACCTCTAAAAATTTTTGATTTTATTGTTTAATCTAGAGTGCCATAAATATAATTCAACTTTAAATTTTGGACCAAGTAGTCGAAATATAGTTCTTAAAAAGAGTGCATTAATGGCTTTATTATTGCACAACCGTAATACATATTTTTCTTAAAAATATGAGGAAAAACTGTTATTTTTACTTAGTTTTTACATGTGATGTTCAGTTTCATTAGCTCGTTTTACCAATTTTACCACCCAGCACCCCTTTTCACTCCCCGATCCCGTAAGTTTATTTACTGATATTTTTAAAAAACGGAATATTTTGGATATGCACCACTTACGTTTTATTTAGAAGGTTGTCTAAAATAATAGCAGAGTCTGATGAAGTTTTTAAAAAACCCTTATAATAGCATGAAAACCGATGTTAAACTATTAGCGTTGTTACCTAACAAAACCATACAATTTTTATTAAGTGAGGGGCCTTTTTAAATTCCAAAATGATAAAAGTTATATAATGCTTCTAGGTAGGTGATTTTTCGATGTAAAAATATTGTCAAAACAGTATAATATAGCAGTGAGGAGAAGAGTATATATCACACATCACACTAGTGTTGCAACGTAAATATCACCCTAGTGTTGCAAAGTTCCTCAATTGTTTTTATTTTTTCTGAACAGACAAACTTTAATTTATTTATTTTTTTGGTGAATAATTTGTGGTCGTAGGGAAAAATGGTGGCCCGCAGTACTCGTGTGAAAATGACTTTCTTACGCTCGTGGGTTTGTCGCGCTCGGCTAACGCCTCGTGCTACAATATTCCCACTCGTGTGAAATTAGTCATTTCCACTTGTAATGTCCAAATACACTGGGTACTCCATTTTAAATAAGAAAGTTAAGGTCATTTCTAGCTAACCCGGAAGTGAACAGAAAACGAATTGAATCCATGAAATGTCACATTTAGGTGATATACCGGTTGAGCAAAATAACATAGGCAATGTGAGGAAAAGGAGACAAATCCAACTAAGTACCGGCATGTAAACATGCGTGACTAATAGTTCGTGTTTTGTTATTCTATTACTGGCCGATATACCAAAACCTATTGCTCATGCAGTATGTACGCATAGATGGGTCCATATTTAATTCACTCTGAAAGCGATGCCGCCAAGTACACAAAAAATGATAAAGCAAACAAACCTCTTCAGATGCACATAGCCTCGGACAGAGCCTGATTACATATTTTTAGATAAATAATAAAAAATACATTGCTAAAACACGTTATCACCTACGTACAAAACATTCTCTTATTTCGCCTCTGTCCTACTATAAAAACCGGTGTCACGTGACGCGCGGTACTAGAAACTCGTCCGGTTAAATATTTTTGCCGCAATAAATCATTGCTCACAGAAGGGTTTCTTTACTTTATCATATTTTGTTGCACTGGCGGCATCGCTTTCAGAATAAATTAAATGTGGGCCCATCTTCACGCAGCCAAATTTATTTTTATTATTTCAAAAAATAAAAGTAACGAGGGGTCTTATAAATTTGTAGAAATAACCAGTACGCGCGTTCCCCGGATCCCCTGGTTTGGGAAGAAATTTTTGATATTTAGGAGTTGCCGGGTGAGTAATTTAAAAGTAAGTTTTGAGCAGAATGTTTAAAAGTGCTTTAATGGGGTTACAGTTATAGAGAATTATTGCAAGTTGCCTTATTAAGCTCGGGTATTATTAACATCGGCCTTATTTAAATAGTGGTTGTACTCAAAATTTAGGAGTAATTGCAAATCATGTTGACAGAACCATTAATCCTAAAAAAAAGGTAAAAA
This sequence comes from Listronotus bonariensis, assembly GCA_014170235.1. NCBI lineage: Eukaryota > Metazoa > Arthropoda > Insecta > Coleoptera > Curculionidae > Listronotus > Listronotus bonariensis. The sequence continues at coordinate 55,726 of JACEGR010002304.1, read as the reverse complement.
TTAATTGTTTTTCTTTATTTTTTTTTTATGTTGTGGGGTTTTGTTTTATACAATTAAAGAAATACATTTGAAAAAGCAAGGTTTTAAGTATTTTTACTTCTACAAAACTTTTCTGATTTTGTGCTCGGCAGCCGTTCGGTTTACACGAACTAGTCCCGGAGATTAAAATAAGACCAAAATAAGGCACGACCAAATAATAAGCAACGACCTAAACCGATAAATAATCCTATTAAGCGAGTCCTCATCCCGACCTGCACGCATCTGCGCAAGCTCAGATGTCAAAAAAGCCTGGCCTTATTTCACTGTGCAATAATTCTTTATTATTTGAAATTAAATTATATTACCCAAAATCGTTGTTCTTTATTTAAAGGATGGGACGTTCCCTTGTGCCCCTTTAGTACCGTTCGCCACTGGAAATAACGGAATTATAAAGGGTGGCTCGTTTTCATTTGAATGCACTGTAGAATATTCAGTAGGTTAAGTTTCTATTAATGGTTTTGAGAAATCAACACCTTTTCTTATCATACCGACAGCATTCTCTACAATTTTGCCGAGAACTTCTTCTCTTGTATCACCGTAATGCATGAGGACGTGTTCGTTAATTTTCAAGGAGAGGATCAGTGGAAAATGTTGAAAGGTTGAAAGTTCATATCTACAGCCTAAGGTGTCCAAAACCTTTGTTAATTCGACATAAGTCGATACATTTACCTAAATCAAAAGAATTAATTAGTAGGTACTAGGTTTGTTTTTGAAATTAAAAATATAAATTGAAAACATAAAAAGTATAGGGTCATCTAACACCAGAGTTGGGTCGTATTCGAATACTCAGTATTTCTGAATAGTATTCGGAATACATTTTGCCGGTATTCGAATACATTCATGTGTTTGGTATTCGGCAGAATACTTTTTTGTTAGTTTTCGGGATTCTGTATTCGAGTACTTTTGAAGTATTCGACGAATACTTTTTTGAGTATTCGAATACCGAAAGGTGTATCCGAATACCAGGGACCTTTTTTTTTTGCTCTTCAAATTTTGTAAACGTTTCCAGTATTCGAATACCGATTTCAGTATTCATAAATACCAGTATTCGAATATTCGGTATTCAAATACTTTTTTCGGTATTCGTATTTGTATTCGAATACCGATTTTCAGTATTCGGCCCAACTATGTCTAACACCGAATTTTGGTGACTGGCTTGCTTGAAAGACTGGTGATTTAGAAAGAGTACTTTTTTAGTTTTGTCTTTAAAGTTTTTAAATTTATTATTTTACACTTTTGACGTTTTTTTTTACCTAAAAAATGCCCGAATTTTGTTTAATATTTTACACTTTGACGAAAAACGAAAAATCAGGTAATTTCTGTAATTAGCATTTTGCAATTTTTTTAATTTAAAACAAAAATAACTTTGTTTTTATGGGAAAGGTAGACAATAAAAAATAATATAAATTTTGTTTTTATAGGAAAAATAGGCCATAAAACAATAAAAACGAGTAGAAAAGGATCATTAAAAAAAAAGATCATGTAAATCGGTTCAGTAGAAGTCCCTAACAAAGTGACTGAAAATGATTGCTTTGCGTTTAAATATACAGGGTGTTTCAGAACTATGGGATTAAACTTCTAGGGATTATTCAGTGCAACGGTAAAAACATTTGAATACAGGGACCTATGTCCGGAAGGGTGTCACTCTGGCACTATGGCTAACACGCGTTAAATTTAGAAACACGATGAATTGCCTAAATTGGATTTAATACATTTAATTTTGCCTTTTGATATTATCAGAACAATTGTTAAAAATGTCATTGTCAATGTTTAAATAAAATATTTTAATTATTACTTGTATTTTTTGTTTAATAATTTTATTTATTAATTGTTGTGATGAGACCACTTTTCCGGACATGGGTCCCTATACTTAAATGTTCTCTACTGTTGCACTGAATAACCCCTAGAGTTTGATCCCGTAGTTATGAAACACCCTGTATACACAATTGCTAAAATGTTACTTTCAACGCAAAGACAGATATTTAATAAAAATTAAAAGGTTTTTGATACTTTTCATTTTTTAGTTTGATGAATTCCTAGTTGGATTCACGTTGCGATTTAAATAATTCAATTTAAATGAAATCTGTTTTTTTTTCTACTCAGGTCAATGGATGCATAACTGAAACAATAACATTTTTAATGGATCAAGTTTTGTGGTTTCAACTAAACTTGATCAATTAAAATCCACTAAAGTTGATCAACCACGCCTTAACTCATTAGTTTTTACCTCTTGGTCCTTTATGGTCACCAAATTATTGTTTTCAGGTTCCTTGTCAGTGATCTTCATTGTTTTCATCAGGTCGCTATACTTTTTCAACACCAGTTCAGATATTTCACTGCTTTCTTCCAGTTTGTTATTTGTCTCTATTGGAATGTATTCCAGATTGCTGTCTTTAATTCTAAAATAAAATTTAAAGGAAATCCAAAGCTACAAGGGATGGTTGCATCCAAAAATAATTATTTGGCATTGTTTTTAATACGTATGTTAAATTTATGTTGTTGAAATTTTGTATGTTTTTTGTTGTTATCCTTAGATACAGGGCGTTAGGAAAATAATGTTCGTAACTTTAAAAGGTGAATTCTTGCATTATTTCTAAGCAAAAAGGTCCTTATAACCTATGTCTGAAAATCAGCAGTTTCAGAGAGAAAAAAATGCTAAAATTATTTCTTTTTACTCGTGAAATAAATTAAATTTGCAACATAATAATTTAAAATCATATTCCTAATAGTGTAAAATGTATTATTACGTCCTAGTTATTAATTACCTGTCTAAAAATATTTTTTTATTAAATTAAATTTTCCGAAGAAAAACAGAAAAACAAAATCCCTCCCACATTTGGCAACGTCGTACTCCGCCTGACCCGACTGATTGAGACATCGTCTCGGTAGGCAAAAAAATACTTACATTGGAAACAAATTGTTTAATAGTTTCTTGCATACCTTAATGCAAGGGACTCTTTGTTCTACCTTCGAACAGTGCGGGCGTCGCGTAGGGAATTACATAATTTCCCCCGAAGTGGCGGTTAGAGGAACTGTACGGACGTTGGCTCCTTTCTTCTGGGGCTGTGAATGAAGATTCCTATAAGCTAATGTTATCCTGTTTGGTAATGAACACTAGGTATTTCTCAAATGGCGGGAATGCAGTAGCAGTTCTTGGTTTGACAGCTGTCAATTTATGTATTGCATCGATTTATATTTTTTTGAATTTCTGGGAGCTACGAGCTCGATTATCCAGATTTTCCGCCGACGAAAACCTGGAAAGCATAATCCGGAAGGGGAGAGCTGGTGAATTGGACTTGAAGGAACCAGAACCAAGAACAAAAAATATAATAGAATTGAATATCTTATTGCAAGAAATGTTTACCCGAATTGAAATCACAATAAATTTTCAGTTTGTATTATTGTATCAGTGCGTGCAGTTTGATGCGAAAGAGATGTTTTCGGTACGCGAGTATCCCGAACGTTTTCCTGATCGAAAGCTACCAGCTAGAAAAACATTTGTAGAGACTCCCAAAAACTCAAGAGTATTGTGATTACTAATTCATTTAACTGGAACTTTATGTGACTTACGAATGTTGTGGTTTTTTCTTTTTGGGTGCATTAAATCGTTTCAAATAATTGACTGATAATCGTCGGAATTGGTGGGGTGTATCGACAGGTATCGGTAAGTCCTGTTTTTTTTTTCTTTTTAAATGTATTGTACTGAAAGTATTATAAAATTTAAAAAAACACGAAAAATTGCTTAAATGTATTCAATAATTAAAAGCATAATGTTAAAAAAATATACCAACGCAACGTAAACAACTCGATGAATCATTTTCGGTCCTCGTGCTTGTTCATTAGGTTGTACATTATGAAGAAGTGTAGTGTAGAGGGTTCTGTTTGTTTATATATTTTTTTAGTTGATGGTTATTAATTAAATATATAGCTACTTTCCACCTTTTGTATGTGTTGATTATTTCTGTCAGGATTGTTTATTATTAATATTATACATATGTTTTCAAAGAAAAGCAGGTTAATAAATCAGTTTTGTGTGGTGGTGTTATAGATACAAAAAAATATGAAATACTGTTAAGTTTTCAAATATGCTTCAAATTAAAGTTATTTATGGTTACTTTAAAAAAATATTATATAACAATATAAGTTTTTAAAAATTAAACAAATTTAAAATTTTGTTTTTTTTCAAAGAAAGGAATTTCAGGTAAATCCAAAGGTTTTCCAGATTATTACACCTATATGTCCTTAAAGAATTTTAACAAAATAATATGGCGCTACCGTCCCTTAGTTCCTTGTCCTAGCTATATTTTTTTACAAAAATGTTCCTATATGTGTCCAAATGGAAATTCTATGCATTGTTTATCTATTCTCTGAGTTACGATCTATTCCCAGTACCTTTTATTAGGTTATTGCTGGGAGAATATATATGCATATACGTGACCAACATTTTAGTTAACTATGAGAGCGGTTTCCGCTCGCGAATAACGTCAGCGTTGTGATTGGCGGGAAAAGCGAATTTTTGCAATCACAGCGAACAACCACCTTCGGCTTAACTTCTGGGATAGCAGTGTAGTGGGACAATGTACCCAGCTGTTTAGCAAGAATATACTACTGAAATTACAAAAAGGTTTCCCTCTATGTAATAAACAAGCAATGTACATATGTTTACATGTCCGTATTTAGTTAGAGGTTGTATTGCAGCGTTGCCAAATGTTTGGAAAACATAATTATTTACTACTTATTTTCCCTAAAAACGATTGATTTTCAAAAATGTATAATTAATTGTTTTACTTAGAATAATACAGGGAATCACCTCTTGAAGTTACAAACATTAATTCCCAAATACCCTGTAGTTTATGTTTCATCGGTTTAGAGGTAAAACTCACTAGGTATCATTTTATGGTTAGTTTTGGTTAGTAAGTTAAACCGAGGATTTTTATTCAAAATTGTACCTTTCACCTGGTATAGGTGGCTGCCAGTTGCATGACTGTGATCAGGGCCGTGCCTACCGGTTGCTGCAAGTGGTGCAAGGCACCAGGGCGCAACGCTGCGGACGCGAAAAATTGTAAAACATAGGGCGGTAATTTTAGAAATGAAGGGCGGTAGTTACGAAAAACTTTTGTATTTTTGTAATTTTCGGAAGAAAGAAAATCAATGTGGAATACGTCAGTACAGGATTTAGGATTAAGTATAATGTATGTGAAAGTGGGGATCTTTTTTCTTCAAAAATTTTTATACTTGAATTTACATTTCCTTGTAGGGGCAGTCAATAATTTTTATGACCCACGGCGCGACTTACCCTAGGAACGGCCCTGACTGTGATAATTGCCATGGTGTCTCTGAAAGGTGCTGAAAACCCTAATCCAAAAGTGGATAATTTCGGAGATACAGAGTGTCAAAAATTTCTTTTGGTTTTAGTTTTTTTTTTAAATAAATTTTATTAATATTAAGTGTATTGTTAGAATATTCGGCTAAAGGGGGTATAGAAACACTATGTATAGATATTTAAATTAAGCTTGCAACCAGCAGCGGCTGGTGATGGCCAATTTGAGGGGTCAACCTGCACCATTGTTAAATATACAATTTTTTTATTTTTTATTTTTAATAATTACTACAAAATCACTTTAAGCCTTTATTTGCTTTAGCATTTAACATATTATCACTAAAAATAGATTAATTACTTATGAGAAAAAAAGGCCCTAATAAAAGTTTAAACATAAGTTTTTATCTTTTGGTGCGGGTAGACTTACCAAACCATCACGAGCCGCTGCTGCTGCAACATTATTTTTCAGCCCTTATCGGCATAATTTTGATCTCGTATAAAAGTCCATGACAATTGGATGGTCAGGTTTTTCTTTGTTGTGGCAGTTAATATCGTATTTTTAAATAATTTTTATAATTTAAAGGCCCTAATAAAAGTTTAAACATAAGTTTTATCTTTGGTGCGGGTAGACCTACCAAAACCATCACGAGCCGCTGCTGCTGCAACATTATTTTCAGCCCTTATCGGCTCAATTTTGATCTCGTATAAAAAGTCACTGACAATTGATGGTCAGGTTTTCTTGTTGTGGCAGTTAATATCGTATTTTTAAATAATTTTTATAATTTAAAGGCCCTAATAAGTTTAAACATAAGTTTTTTATCTTTGGTGCGAGGTAGACCTACCAAAACCATCACGGCCGCTGCTGCTGCAACATTATTAAAGCCCTTATCGGCATAATTTTGAACTCGTATAAAGTCCATGACAATTGATGGTCAAGTTTTTCTTGTTGTGGCAGTTAATATCGTGTTTTTTAAATAATTTTATAATTTATTAAATAAATGAAATAAAAAATACAACAGAATTGGTCTACAATTTGTGCTAAGTGTTTTGGTGGTTGTCATCATAGATTCCGTAAACAATTCTGCCATGAAGCAAAACGTGCAAAGTCGGATTTGTTATGCCTGCAGTTTAAGTGTAAATATTCAAGAACTTATGTTTTGTCACTTTATATAAAATTACGCGGAACGTTAGCTGGTAACTACTCTTTGTTTTATTTAGGTTTTTAGACTATGATGCCTAATATTTTGTCTGAAATTTAATGTTTCTTGTTTTCAAAAGTGCTTGCTTCTAGCCAAGACGCAAACCCAAAATCGTATATTTCTGTAAATATGGTAAATATTTTCGACACTTTTGATCTGAGATACCCATTTTTATCAGCTGATTGACCGAATTCCAACACTGCTGCCCTTTAATTTGAATTCCCTATATGGCATCATATAGTCATATACATAGTATATAATATAATATGTATGTAAATAATATTGTCACATAGCTAACAAAATATGTCTCACCTTAATACTGGTTTAAATATTACATTTTAAAAAGATTTTTACATGTAAAGATTGTACTAAAAATATAGACTGATGGAAGTACAAAACAAATATGATGAACATGCATAAAGAAAAACAACACTTTAACCACAAACTGACACTTGTGCTGTTCAGCTCCCTTCAAAAGGTTCATCGGCAATGAAACCAACAAACAAAGGAGGCCGATGCGCCCCACTGTATTAAAAATGTTTACATGGCGGCATCCTTTGCCTAATCTCTACCTGTGAGTGTTCTACACGCTTAAGACCGTCTTTTAGCACGCATTACCTATAAACTTTTTAAAAATTGCTAAACTTCTATACTGAAAGGGTTATGATATAAACACGACTTTAGAAAGTTGGAAGGGAAGGAAAGGAGGCGAGGAAAGGTTATATACAGAAAATAATTGGCAACACTGAATAAAGTCACTTTTATTATGTCAGCTGATGATCAATCCAGTGGCGTCTAGAATTTGTGCTTTTGTTATGCGTTGTTTTAAAAGTTTTTTTTTTAAAGATGTGTTCCCAGATAGTTTTTCTTTACAGTAATACTATAAGACTAGCAATAATGATTTTTTTTTGTGTAATAGTTGTTCTAATGATACACTCTAAACTGTATTTCTCGGCACAGGTAGTGATACTTATCCCTTTTAATATCATAGACAGAAAGAGACTATAGTAAAAGCACCAGCATTGATTGGAAGCGTCACAGAGGGTCATGCCGAGCTGCTCCTGCATTAAAAGAGCTGAACATACTAGATAAAATAAAACATATACATGGATAAATAAACTCTTAAATACTGTGTATTTAACATATTTAATACTTTATATATATCACTAGGCCCACAGCCAGTAGGTGTGTTTAGGATATCCTAAAGACCTAATAAAATACCTAAAATAATACTTAAAAATTATTCATTCAGCAGATTTAATTATATTTTATAAAAATAAATTATCAAAACAATTTAACCTGTTTCAATTGTTAGTCGTAAGAAAAAACAGCGTTAGCAAAACGTATCCAAACGGCGTTACTTAAGAGCCTTGGACAATGCCGTTTTCAGTAATGTTAACACCCTGAACCTTGGACTGCCACTGTGTTTATTTGTTAATATAACAATCACAAAATACCCGCCTTTCGTTATGCGCTTTAATACATAATGAGTTTCAACAAAATGTGTATAAAAACTCTTGCAAACGCCGCCAAGAATGCACCATTTATGACACCTCTTGGTACCGAATTCTTAACATAGTTTTAAGAGTAGTTTTGGTTTTCAAAGTTGTACTTGAAAACAGTTTTACTAATTAAAACAAATAAACATTAGGAAGTCAAGATCTTACATTTTACAGTATTAGACGTTATAATATGTAAATGTTGTTTTTCAAAAGTCCTATCACCTAATTATTCTATGCTATGGTTACAATTTTAACTACTAGTGCAGTGGCGGCTCGCGGGTCTAAAAACAGGTGTAGTGCGCGAAGGGAGAAAAAAGCGCATTTGAGGGCTCATTGAGCAAAATTGAAAATACTCAACTATCAAAAGTCTAAGTAAAAAGTCTTAATATCCAAACTTCCCTAAATTTTATACACCAAATCAATCCTTCTATTTTGTAAAGCAGCATATGTATCAATTATATCTTCATAAAATGGTTGAGTTCTTTATCAGTTCCTGTAGAAGCTCCTTTGAATTGAAATATTGGCCAAAGATAAAAGTCTATCCTGGAATATAGTGTTTCTTAAGAAAGTTTTTAAACGCTTAAGACAAGAAAACTCCGTTCCACTGACACGCTTATCGACGGTATCGTTAAAATTACCAAAAAAGTGTATACGCCTCGGTAAAAATGTCTTTATTTGCGCCAACTTGTTTCAATAACTGCTGCAATGAAATATTTCTATAACTTTCATCAGCAAATATTAGGTCAAGTTTATTTTGAGCCGCTGAGTTTTTGAAAATGATTCGGCATATATCTCCAATAAATTTTGAAAAGAATCGGTGGAAAAAGTTTGGTTATACTGGTCAAACTTTGCAGTATCAGCAAGACAATGAAATTGTAGTTTGTAACAATCTTCGAATCTTACTTCCATTTCCATCAAAATATGATCTAATATTTCCATCGAGAAGTGCTCTGTACTGTCCTTTAATTTCTTCTTGTAAAAATCACTGTCGCGAATAATACTTAAACGGAAATAACTGTAATAATACGTGAAAAGCAAACGGAAACGACCAAAACCTATACTCTTCTTTTAAGGCTAGCGATTTACCAAGCAATCACACCTGATACTCCCACCCGCGATTCTGGCCGCCGGCAAAGCATAGCGTTGTCATGACAACGTAGCGTCAAAGAGTAAACAAAATCCCGCATGAGGTCTATACTTCGGTCCGTTTTATATTTGCAATACAACTTGCTGTTGCGGATTGCAATGTCGCGTTGCCGAAAGCGAAGGAAAGCGACTCGCGCCAGCGGTTAATTTATATGCTAGATTTTTCATGGCAAATGTACAAATAAGGAATAGAAATGAGAAAATGAATTGAATAATAGTAATATGTTTTTTATGTTCTTTTATTTATTGGTGAAGTGGCACTTCACTTACTACACCTGAATAGCCGCCACTGCTACTGTGAGAAGCTTCACCTCTCAGTTTCATTGTATAGATTGCAGAACATGTGCTTTAAATTATACAAAGTTTTTCCTAATTGTGGTAAAAAAATTAAAGGATTTTTCGTCTTTTTTGTTATCTTTGGACAAACCACGAAGGCTAAAAGCCTAAATACTAACGTACCGTAGGTGTCTTAAGCGAGGTAAAGAGGAAGTTTGTTGACACGGAACTTAAATACTTGAAGATTTGGGGGAAGAAAAAGACCTCCGCGGGCAGCAGGTTCCACATTCTAAAAACCCTAGGGATAAAAGAACGAACAAAGTGAGAAGTTCGGGGCCTGTCCAGTTGGACCGTATAGGGATGCATACGCGCTGGCACCACGAGTTTCTCTGTTATTTTATACACGGGGTGTCCGCTAATTAATGGTGCACAGAAAAATCACAGATTCCTTATGCTAAAATATTAGGATTAGAACCATACATACCTATATCCTAAAGTTTATAATAAAGGGAGTTACAGGGTGTCAAAGTAAAAAAAATATTTTAATTTATTTCGTACCTGGACACCCTGTATGCTATTTAAATTGGTGTTTGGGCAGTGGCCGTTAATGAGAATTTATTTCATAGATTTAGCTTACGAATCTGTCCTTTAATTTTTATCGCAATTAGGAGAGAGGAGATTAAGTTACTTCAGTATTGTCATTTTGTGTATTAGAGTTTTTTTATTGCTTATATTAAAGCTGCTTTACATAAGTACTGTGCTTAGAACTACTAGGTTTTTAAGTATTATTTTTTTAGTAAAAATACATAAAAATCTACTTAAAACAATTATGTCTTATTATTATCACAATAACCTATAAGTACAAGTTAATGGTATGTCCGTGGCAGCATTTTTGGCAAATTAAGGTTTTTTAACATTTCCATGCAACCTAAAATACATCTATTTACAGTACCAACACCATTGGGATAGAAGGTAAAATTTAATTACTCGTTTTGTTACTTAAATTGATAAAAACTGTGTTTTTCTATCATAAAGCAAATCAATTTGTTAGACCATAATTTTATTATAGAGTTAATATTTCCTGAATTATAGTAGAAGAAAAAAATTATAATTTAATTATGTATATATTTAATATACAGGCTGTTTCTACAACCCTTCCGACAAACTTTAAGGGCTAATTCTACAATAAAAAAATATGAAAATACTTCAAATAAACAAATGTGTGTTAAATTTAAAAAAAAAACATTGTTTTTTTAATAATAACTGTCTACGCCAATGATTATGTCGTCACTCTCCGACGGGCTTATCCCCTTTAACCGGGGTATACACGGTCATGCAAAACTGTCCCATCTGTCAAAAAAGCCAAAGCTGCGCGCAAATTTGACCGTGTGTATTAAAACTGCCACATCTAGCTTGACATGCAACTCGATGTCCGAGTTTGATTTTCGTGGCGCGCGTCGTGCAAACTTGTACATGTGTAGGACACGTCAGATAACGTTTTAGTTTAGGGACGTCGTTTACGGGGCTATATTGTTGGTTTTGAGTTAACAAAATGGCTCTTTGGTGCCAGGAAGATGTATTGCGTGATTTAATAGATATGTACCAAGGTTATACATGCTTTTGGAAAGTTAAAAGTAATTAATACATTGACAAAAATAAAAAAAAACTTTTCGCTGAATCACGCTTATGTTTAAGTTGATTACGCCACCAGCTGCCAAAACTGACACAGAACTGACAGGTACATCTGAATCGTGTGTATCAAAAGCTTCATTTGACATTTGCTTTCATGCAAGTTCGTTTCAGGTTTGTATGACCGTGTATACCCCGGTTTAAACCGGGGTCATGCAGAACCTAAAACACACTTGCATGAAAGCAAATGTCAAAGGAAGGTTTTGACACGCACGATCGCATCTGTCCTGTCAGTTCAGCGTCGGTTTCGGCAGCTGGTGGTGTGATCAACTGAACATAAGCGTAATTCAACGAAAGCATTTTTTATTTTTGTCAATGTATTCATTGCTTTAACTTTCCAAAGCATGGATAACGCTTGGTACATATCTATAAATACACGCAATACATCTTCCTGAGCGCCGAGTCATTTTGTTAACTCAAAACAACAATATAAACTCCGTAAACGACGGTCCTCAACTGAAACCTTAACTGACGTGTCCTACACATCGCACACAGACTCGGCACGACGCGCGCCAGTTCGTAAAATCAAACTTCGGCATCTGACAGTGCGCGATGTACGACGCCAGATGTGGTAGTAACACAGTTCACATTTGCGCGCGAGCTTTGGTCTTTGACAGATGTGACAATGTTGCATGGTTGTGTATACCCCGAGTTAAGAGCGACTAAGAACAAGTCGTAGCGGCGCGGTGCTACGCTGTCACGGTCCAGGAACGAGAAGCGACTAAACTGTTGAACTGTGCGTTGCTACGCTGCGCTGCTGTCCTAATTAATAGACAACACGTTTTAGAATTTTAATGTTTGAATTAGTTGTAAATGTTCAGCCCTTTGTAAAAACATTATTAGTAATAAAATACAAGTAAGGTTTGCTTACTCTTTATAGAATTTTAAATTAAAAAACACCAGTAAAAAAAGACTTTTAAGAGAATTAAATAAATTCTCCCGAATCTGAAATTGTATAGCTGAATTTTATATATTTTTAAAAAAATTTGGCGGACAGCCTTCCTAAGTGTACCAAAAAAGAACTTTTTGGCTACAAGAAAAAATTAACTTTACCAGTGTCGTTTATGCAAGGAGGTTTAAGTTAAATATTTTTAATAAATAATGGCACGCCACTGCATTTTTTCCAAAATAAGAATAATTTTTAAAAATTCCTATTAGGTTTTTTGAAACAAAATTTGATTTCTTATTTTTTTTTATTATTTGGTCCACGGTTTTCTCTAAATAGCACACTGTTTTCATGCATAGAAAATGTCTTATATCAGCTAACTAGTAGTTGCGCAAAGTACTTTTACAACGCTGATGTTGCAAAGTATAATATAAAGCTGTCATCGCTGTCGTTGTTATTTAAAATAAATTTGGAGCTATCAGGCTGTTATTGAGATCTACATTGAAAAAGCCATGCAATATTTTTTTTAATGAGGACCTTTTAATTCTTAAATGAGTAAAAAAGCGACTAGCTAGGTAGGTGCTTGATATAAAATATTGTGTCAAGCAGTATAATATAGCGGCGCAGTGAGGAAAGGTATATGGCACAACCCTAGTGATGCAAAGTTTTCAATTGTTAGCCTCTTATTTTTTTTTCGTGAAGACAAACAACTTTTATTAAGTTTTTTTTTGGAGAATAATCTCGTGGTCGTAGGAAAAATGAGTGCACATTACTTGTGGGAAAATCGCTTTCTTGCCACGCGTGTGGGGTTTGTCGCACTCGGCTGACGCCTCGCGCAACACATTCCCCACTCGCGTGAAATGAAGTAATTTTCCACCCTTGGTACATAAATAAAATCCATTTCTCGGCATGGTCATTAAAAATCGATAATAATAAATTCTACAGTAAAAAACTCACCTTCGTTATTAATTTATTCTTGAATTACGTAGGAATTTGACCATGCCGAGATATAGTTTTATTATTTACGCGAAAACCGTACGATTAAATAAAAAAAAATGTCAAGAAATCAAACTTCTGTCAATCTAAATGGAAATTTTAAAAAAATACTTTTTTATTTTAGAAAAATGCAGTGGCGTATCTCATGTTTTCTTAAAAATATTTACCCTAAACCCTCTTGAACGACACTGGTAAAAATGATTTTTTTCTTGTATGCCAAATATATCTCTGGTTTAAAGGGAGTCCTCCAAATTTTTTAAAAATATCTAAATAGGTATAAAAGATATTATAAAAAATAAATATTTTTTCAAATTTTTAACACCCGTAGTTTAAAAACTAAGACGTTAAGGATATATGTTCATATAAAGTTTTTTTTCATACTTTTCATTGTAGAATTAGCCACTTAAAGTTAAATTAATAGATTAAGTGTTTATTATAAATTATAAAAATTACGAAGTCTAGCTCATTAAAATCAGCTACCTAATATTCAACTTAAGGACGTTCCAAAGGAGTACTGCGACCATTAAAGTCTCTAGAGGCGTCGACAATTTACAATAATGAGTTCGTAATTAAAGAATGGCAGATTTGTTCAAAAAACAAAATGAAGTGATAAAATTAATAATGTCCAGACGGAATACCTGATTAAAAAAATTGCCTTGCAGCAAACTAATGGTATAGTTTTGTTAAGTGCATCCTAACCATGTAAGAAAAACACTTCCGGATCAAAATAATGCGTTAGGTGGTTTTTAACCGTAAAAATGTTTTTTGCAATTTTAAGATAAATAATAACTCCTATTAAAAAAAATTAAATGGTAAAGTTGTCGACATTAAAAAAAACTACAACTTATGCAATAACTAGTTTTAGTTTAAAGTAGAAAAAAGGGTATTTTAAGTTTTTCATTTTTATCTTTTATAAAAATTGCTAAAATAAACAAGTTTGCATATTTAAAAGATATTGTAAAATAAATAATAGTTTAAAAAACTAAAAAAACACGCTTTTATATGCAACCGAACTAAAAAATTAGAAAATAATTTTTCATTAAAAAAAAAAGATTGTCACTTCAGAGTAAAAAGCGTGGGGTGCATTTTACTATTTTTTCATAACTTTTCCCTCATAGATATTGGCAAATATAATAATTATAACATTTAATATATTAAGCACCCCACGCTTTTTACTCTTAAAGTGACAATCTTTTTTAATGAAAAATTATTTTCTAATTTTTTAGTTCGGTTTGCATATAAAAGCGTGTTTTTTAGTTTTTTTAAACTATTATTTATTTTTCATTTTTAGTTCGATATATCAATTAGTTAAATGCTCCAGTTTATTCACTAAAAAATTTCCTTCTCGCCATTTGTCAAGAGACACAAAATATCTTTAAAGGAATTTATTTTATCCTGACATTCCTAATCAGGATAACGGGATACTGTTTGCAGATTGTTGCATTGTCATGGGTCCTTGATGCGTTGTGCAAAGTTTCAAAGAAATCGAATCGCTGAAAGTTGGTAAAAATTAGGCTCAAAGATTCCGTTACATAGATAGATGGATAGATAGATAGTGACAACCCAAGCTAATAAAAAGCGTATTAAAAATAATAGTACCTTTCCTCTTGAGCAAAATCCACATTTTTTTGAGATACCTCGCATACGAGTACAGCTAATATGTGTTTTTTTTTAAGAAAAAACGTTTGTTATATCCCCCTCAATTATTAATTCTCAGTTTTGGTAAAAATTCTAAGGAAAGTTAAAATGATATTTAATTAAACGTACCCTAAAACGTCCGTCAGAATAGGACTTTACATGATAAATATGCAAACTTTAAAGGCTTATATATCTCGAAATTTAGTGCCATAAGGACTATTAAAAAAATCCTATGTATAGAGAACACTTATAGGTATAGTAAGAACATTTTAAAAGCGCAAATTCAGGTACACCTTTGAAAATAATACAAAAAAAACATAAAAAGGCCGCCTGCAATCGGACTATTTTATACAAAGGCGCCGCTATCCTTTACAGCGACGCGCCGATACACTATGGGATAGAAATCCATTATTTTGGCCAAAAAGCAACTTTGAAATTTTAATGGCTCATGCTGTGTATTTCAAAGTAGATACTCCAAACTACATGTACGCAAAATTATAAAAGGATATGACGACTTCTATTGGGGTAATAAGAAACTTGAAAATGTATTTTAAGTAAACATAAATATACAACATTTAATCTACTTAGTTTATTATTAGCCTTGTTTACTAAAAAAGTAAAGAGTTTAAATAATAAGAGCTATTGTTGTGTTTCCGATGCAGTCTCGCGAAGTCTCGCTACTTTTGTCAAAGATTTTTTACCTTTTTCTTTATCAGTTTTGTACTTACAATTGCCTTCCTACTTTTTGCTACTTCTGAGTGTAAGGACAGATACAAGATTTTTATAATTTACAAGGTTTTCCATTTTTAAATTTAATATGTTTTGTCCTACACTGTATATCCAAAAAGATAAAAGCATTCTGATGAAAGATATGGATTCTACAGAATCTACCCAACAAAACAGTGTTTTTATTTATTTTATACGTTAAAAAATAAAAAAGTTGGAAAATGTATCTCTATTACGCTTCTAAGAATAATTTATAATTATTTTTCAGATTTGGATGGTCATATTTCCGAAACTAATTGAGATAGACACATCAAATGTAGTATTTTTTAAAGCATTTTAAAGATTTTTGGTGGTGATATAATATTCAGGGTATTCTATTCAAAAAATCATACCTATTGTCGTACCCTGTATATTATAAGAGATAATAATCATCGGATTACTGATTAGAATACTACCGAATTAACCAAACAATCTGACATTTTAGTTTATTTTGTACAATAAAAAGTAATAATGTTAAGGGAGGTGTAAATTTATAATAACATATAATAGTTTTAGGTTTCCAAAAACCATTTGTAATAATTTATAATATTTTTTCCAGTAAAAAGCACCTCATTTTAAGTTAGACTGGTAAGTTTCAGAATTTTTGACCAAAAAAATTAATTTCTATCCCATAGTGCGATGACCAGGTGCATCAACCGGCATATCATAAAAGAAATATAGCAAAGGCGGCCGCGAAGACAAACATGCCGGTTTATTTGCTTTACACTTTTTGTGATTTTTTTCTTATCAAAGAGCACCGAATTTACATTTTTAAACTGTTCCTTCTATATGTGTATTCAAAGTTTAAAAAATCCTAAGAAAAGTGATTTTTGGAAACGTCCTTAATTTCACTATACAATGGTTAAAAATAAATGGAAAGAACATTTATTGTGACCAAGTTTTTAAAGGTCCCTTTAATGTTTGAAATTAATTTCAAAAAAAGAGTGTTTTTTTATTTTAAGAAAATCAAAGCAAGCGTTAAAAATATACAAAATTGAATACTTACAAAGCTAACATATTTTTTGCAGCCTCTTGTTTGGCGTCCTTTTTATTCAGTCCATATCCTTCAGTCTTAAAAGAGTTTAATGTACACACTATACAAAGCCGAGTGCTCATCAGCGTAACAGTTTCAGTATAAAGTTGGTTGTGGTTGTTTATTACCAGAACAAAATTCATTTGGTTTCCCTATGTAATTTATCACAGGTCCATCTAATTTGTTGCTTGCCTTTGATGGAAGTAAGCAAATATTGGACATCTAAAAGATAATTAGTATGGTTTGTCAAGCAGAGTTGGTCAAATACTGAAATTTGAGATTCGAATACGGAATACGAATACCGTAAAAAAGTATTCGGATACCGAATATTTTCGAATACCTACAAAAAAGTATTCGAATACTCAGTATTCATGAATACCACGATTGGGTATTCATGAATACTGAAGCAGCAAAAAACTCCTTTCTCGAAAAAGCAACTCATTCTTATTTTTCACGTTTTTCCATAACAAAATGCAGTGGCTACCTTGTTCTTGCTTAAAACTAATAATTTCAAGCATACAAGACGTCTCCCAAATTTTCCAAAAATAACTTTTCTATTTTTAAACTATTGACTTTACTTTTTGGAATGGGGATATCACAGTACACATTACCTACGATTTTCCAGAGAGTCATGATTTAAACTGACATAATAAAATTTATTATACACATCCCTCTTGTGGCAAATGGAGATAAATATATATATTAGTTCAACCTAATACATAGAAAACATAGTTTGCAATGCACTTTTTATATGTTGTACCAGTTACTTGTTTTTCAAATAGCAAAACCCCAAAGGGTTAAAATAATTAATTTAGATATATTTTTGTTTGTAAAAATAAAAGTATATCTGTTCTAAATTACTTACCTATTGGGACCATAGAAACAACAAATCAGATTTAAAAAAACATATTGAATTACATTTTTTTAATTTTGTAAAACTAACTTCCTAAACTGTTGGTTGCAAATGATGATATATTATATGACTTATATCCAAATTTTACCCCGTCGTCAGCAAAATCACCGCGAACATGTTTAACCTGCTTAAAATGCATAAAAAAGTAATAATATTCATAAAATGACAAACAGTATTTTAAATTCGTGGGATTTGAATACCAGAATGATAGGTATTTGAATGTGCATTGAATGCACAATGTTGAAATACCGGTACTCGAATGCAGTACTCGAATACTGAAGTATTCGAATATCGGTATTCGAATACCAGCCTATTCGGATACCAGAATATTTGAAACGATAATTCAAATAAAGAATACCCGAATACTGACCAAAAAGTATTCCGCCGAATACCAAATACATAAATCTATTCAGATAAGTATACGAATACCGCACAAATCATTCTGAATAGTATTCAGAATGCCGAGGTATTCGAATGCTACCTAACTCTGTTCGCAAGTAACTTTGTTAATTAAGTTGGTGATAAATTACCCCTAATGTCATTAATAATATTGCCAAATAAAAACAAAATTTGATAAAGAATAGTTGGGATATTAAAAAATATATATATAGTATTTTTCAAGAAATTTTAACACTCTGTTCTCAAAAGTTAAGGGTTTAGGACATATGTTTATATGAATTTTTCTTCCAAAAATAACCTGAGGAATCATACCTAGTATATTTTACGCCATCAAATAAGTTACACCCTGTATGAACATATTATGTCCTAAACGTTAAATGTAAAAGATTTTTAATTATTTTTAGCAGTGGCGTCCGAGCGGGATGGGTGTGTGTGTGAAATTTTTTTTTAATATACAGTGGGGACGTTAAGCCCCCTGCCCACTGTTACTTTTGTACCCTTAATTTGTTTCTTTGTAAAATTTGGGACTAATGGTTATAAAAATTTTTAGACGTCAAAAAGTGAGAGTTGCAACAATCAAGGGCAGATGGCGGACGGAGCTCGCATACTAGGAAAAAAATTAAATGGAAAGAGGCGACGTATGCTACATCATTTAAAAGTTCCTAGTAAATACTTCATAACCTAGAATATAAAGTTAATACCTTGACCTACTACAAATCATCTCTACTTTCAGATTTACCCTTATACATGGCGTAATTCGGATGTGCATACTTAAGAAACCTATACAGTTAGATGTACTTCGTGTGGCATTCAAAAGTACATTAGTTACTGGTTTACTTAAACTTAGTTTAGTGGTGGTAAACTTAGTTTGTCAACTTTACCTAGTCGCATTGATTTTGAAGTATTTTCCGGAGAAAAGATAACATATCCACGGTATCATCTTTTAAGTTTGATCTTAGTTTATTGCAAATATATCCTGCAGCTGAAAACGCACGCTCAGGCTCGACACTTGTCGGCGGAATAGACTTTACACAGTTGTAAATTAATATTGAATCCCGCGATCCGCAGGAAAAATCCACAATGCTTGATCCCGCAGAAACTTAGAGAATTCCCGCATTTGCGGGATTGGATTCCCTAGTTGCAACTATCATTTTTCCGTCTTATTGTAGTTTATATCCTCCCATTAGTCATATCCATATTTAATAAAGAAAAATTAGGATGCAAAAGTTAGCAGGGGGAGGGACTATTTATGTCCACACTGTATAGTACAGCATTGCTTTTTTTCTAAACTCAAATTTTTATTTGTAGTTCTTTTATATTCGCATAAGCTCTCTCGTAATAAATATACTTCCAACGTAAATCAGACAACAGCAAACTTTAACAACTAAAACGAAAATTTAAGTGTTTTTCAATGTCTAGAATCAAAATTAAAGCATATGATAACAGAAAGCCAAAAAAATTTTTTTTTGTTGACCGATGTTATTAACAAGAATTTTTCATAAATAATTAAGTTTTGTCGTCTATCTATTAAAAGGGCACACTGTATCAACATATTTTTGAAACACAGTAACTTATTTTATTAAAAAAAAGAATTCTTATAATTAATTATAATAATACATTTTATTGTAATGATGCCTCATAAATTATTCCATTGTCTTCTCAATACAGAATTTTCATTATCTTCGTTTGATACATTAGGTACCGGTGGAGTTCATTATCTTCGTTTGATACATTGGTACCGGAGATGCCACAGACTCCGATGAATGAGATGAAACGCCAACACTTTGAGCTGAAGTAATGGGTGGCTCAATAGTTGGCACAAGTGTGACAGAAGTATGTGATGACGAACCTTGAGAGGTACATGCGTTTGCTGGTGCTGGTGAATGTGTGAGCTGTGCTGGAGATTGATCGTATTTTCCCATGCCCGCTTCCCACAAAATATTGCAAATCAGATGTTCTACAGTGTCCTGAGCTTGCTCTGTGCGCAGACCTCGAATTTTGAAAGCGACATGCTCCCAAAAATATCAAATTTATCTCGTGATTGTTTTTTGTTTGGCAAACCCTTCATCAAAGCATCCGCTTCATCTTGTTTCTCATAAAAGTCACGTGTCCAGATTTTCTTTTACGAGCTTTATAGCTTTGTGGGTTTTTGGATAATTTAGGAGCTTTATGAACGCTAGACGGGCTTTTTCGGGTTCTTTTTGACATAACTCATTGGTTGCCGCTTTTGTTGATATAGGTGCTGACACCACAGCCTTAATTTTAAATGCTGAAGGAGAATTATCTTGAGACTGAGATACTTGAGAGTCTTCTATTTCGGTATCTACATTGTCAGTGTCACTTTCTGATATATCTGAGCTTTCCTAAAAAAAAATTGTATGAAAATATAAATTTGTAATTTATTTATAGTCCATTGAAATGTTAAATTCATCAATTTTAGGCGTTCCAACCAATTATAACCGCGGTAATAATTGGTGACAACTTTGATGTATAATACATTGTTTAAACGTCAATATAACCGATTGGTAAATACCGTTTTAGAATTGGTTCTTCGCCTAAAATTGATGATTATAGTAGCATTTTTAGAGGACGGAATTTTATTTTTTAGTTATCAAGGAGGGTCAAAGTAAAGTTAAATTCAAGTCTGTGGAGTCGCCACCCTCGTCCTGCTGTCGCCATCTTGGAAAAGGGGTGCAAACGGTTTTTATTATTTATATGAAAAAATGTTGGTGACACATTTTTTAAATCTCTTTGTGGTAAATTATTTTTTTATGTTTTGAAATAAATAGTTAATTATTTTTCTCGAACCAAAATAAAACGTTATAAACGAAAATTTGTCCACTTCTCTAACATTTTTTTTTACCGTTATAACTTTTTTTTATTATTTTAAAAAAATACTTTAGAGCGTTTTTAAAGAATAATTTTGGTCAATAATATTTTATCGTCCAATAAAAATTACAAAGTTATAAACAAGAGTAGATATCAATTTCCGCAATTTGTCAACCCGTCAAGAGTAAGTTGGTGGTAAGTGCGATAAAGAATAGGTATTCTAATCCTGTGATGCATTATGGGTATGTATCAAACGGTCGCCCCACCACGAATGTGTCAGACTCCCTAGCCATGCGAATGCATGCGAACTCGTCCAATAATAAAAATTATTACGGTGTTACTAAGTTCGAATCGCCGTCAATGCACACTTTTTTCATTAATTATTTTAATAATTAATTTTTACAGATATTGGGCCATATGAATAAAAAAAAGCAAATGCTTTTGCTTATAAGTAAAAGCTAATGATCATAATATAGAAATAAAAGGCCATATGAATAAAAAGAAGCAAATGCCTATACTTATAAAATCTGAAGTAAATGCTTTTGCTTATAAGTATAAGCAAATGCTCATGATATAGAAAACTATAGCACAAGCATTTACTTTTAGTTTTGTTGTTATTATTACTTAAAAACTATAGTGAAAATATGATTAGTTTAAAATTCAACTTTAATGATAAATATCTCGAAAACGAAACGTTTTCGCCAAAAGATTCAGACTTGTGATCAGCACCTTAAAAACCCCCGTATACCAAAATCGGAGCTGCCGCAACTTTCTAGAAAATTACCAAATATTTTGTGCCATTTTAGTGTTACATCAGGAATTTTGTGCAAAAAGAAGAAAAAATATAGTGGAAATTAGGTAAGTTTAAATTGCTTTGATGATGAATATCCCAAGAACAAAACATAAAAAAAATCTTTTAGATTCGTGGTCAGAGCATTAAAACACCCCTGTATACCGAATTTCGTCAAAAATCGAAGTTGCCGCAACTTTCTAGAATATTACCTAAGAAACAATAGAGAATTATTGAAAAACGAAGGCCAGGCACTAATAATACCGGCCTTATTTCGACATCTAAGCTTGCGCAGATGCATGGTGGGATAAAGACTCCCTTAGGATAGTGCCTGGCTTTATTTATGCCGGTTTTAGGTCGTGCCTTATTTTGGTCATATTTTAACTTCAGAACTGTTCGTAAAACTGAATGGCTGTCGACCACAAAATCGAAAAGTTTTTAGAAGTAAAAATACTTAAAAACCTTGCTTTTTCATATTCTGCGTGTAAAACAAAACCCTACAATACAAAACAATAAAGAAAACTACCCAATTGTTTCCTCTTTTTTTTTTGGTTTATTGGTACTGTAAACATGATTTGCAATAACTCTAAATTATGGGTACAAGCATTATTTAAATAAGGCCTATATAAATAATACCCGAGCCTAATAGGGCAGCTTGCAATAATTATCTAATAATTAAAATGATTTTAATTAAATTATCACTACTTATTATAATTGTAGAAGGATGAAAATATATACTTTTATAACACTCATTCATGGGTCTGGTACACTTTAGTTATCCACGAATTTCACATTTTTGAAAATTTCAAATGTTTTTGGTATATTCAACAGTTTTAAAATAAAAAAATCGCTAGATAAATCGCTTTTTCTATAAAAAAATCAAAACTAAGGATTTGGTTAAAATCTGGAAACAGGCCTTTTTGTCCCATTTTATAAAGTGTGTATTAGTTTCAGGTTTAATTGACGAATTAAAAGATTTAACTAACCAGAGCTAACCATTACCCCCACGTATATTTCAACTTTGGTAGAAAATATTTAAGTAATAATAGGTAACAAAGGATTTTTAGTTAGATCCAAAATACACTTGCCAACACTGAACAAGACTAGTTATGTTTTTATTTTGTTGTCGTGTGTCATAATTATTTAGAATCTTACAATGTTTTATATATGTTATATTATTTTCAACACATTTTTTATTATAGCATTATTTTAACAATGTGTTTATAGCCAATTAAATGAATAACATTGGTGACCAAAGTATACTTTCCAATTGCCTGTTAATACGTAAATAAAGGCTAGAGTGAAATAAGTTGATCACCCAAAAATTTGTTACAAAGAAAGTTTTTATAGGATAAAACTTGTTCATCCTCAGTTTATTATATTAGGTATTGACTATTTAATAATATTCATTCAAAAAATAATAATCAAGTGGATACCTAATGTGTACCACAACCCTCATATATAGTTAAAAAATAATTGTTTTTACTGGAGAAGTTCGCATAAAAATACTTTATTTGCCGGTAGTCTGTCTGACACACTCTTGGTGGGGCGACCGCTTGACACATTACCCATGACGCATCACAGACAGAAACATTATTCGATACCTGAAGACAAAGATACTGGAGAAATTATAAAAGGTACTTAAGAAATGATGTAAATGGAGGACTTTCATTTCTGCCAACGAAAAATACGCCGCCAAAATCCTTTACCGAAGCAAAAATATAAGACAAAAATTTACTGAATATTTTACGACACCGGAAGAACTGGTTTTGTGGCAAAATAATTATTAAAAGCACTAATGTAAACCACACCATAGAAGTTCAATTAACTTACCTGTGTTTCATTAAATCCTCTTTAACTTATGAACTTTATTTTTGTCGGCAAGTAATAATAATTAGTTATAAGCGAACCACTTGGAAACGAAAGACTCCAGATTTTTTTGTAGTTGATACTTTTTTCCTTCTCTATAAAACTGGGCAACCATATTATTAATTTTTTCTTTTCACCTCAGAAATATTAGCACCACTAACTTGCATTCCACAAACACTCAGAACTTTTATACAGTTCAGTTAATTGAATATATAATTCGTTTGTCCATTTAAAAAATCATGTCTATAAATAACACTAGAAAACAAAACCTCGTCTGTACTTCGCGAAAATTTAAGAATTGAATACCTCCACGGAGCAACAACTAAATTTGTTCCAACTTGTTTATACTTTTTCTTTGATCTTACCGACTTGAAATGGAAACACAAAACATACAGAAATATTTTTATTTTGTTGCTACAACAATGATCATCTTATAGGACATTATGAAACTGTTTTTAAAACATGCAACATAAACAAAAAAGTTCCTCATCGTTGCTTTGGTGGATATGTACCTTAATGTGTACAAACTGCTTTAAAGACGCTGTTTACCACAAAATATTATAGTCACTACCAGCAACATAAGGAGATTTAATACTTTCTGCTTGTTGCTTACATTTGGTTATCATAGCCGGGCCTTAAAGGTAGAGTGGCAACACAATATTTGATTACACCCTTTAAAAATCTTATTTATTTTTACATTCTCTTTCCATTAAATTGTAAAATTTGGAAAAAACATTCTTCTTTTTTCCTTTTCTTTGCAGGCAACTTTTGAGTTTTACGCTAAATTGTTATGCAATATTTTATAAACATTCTTGATATTTTTTTTTCACATTGGGGTGCTGATTACAAATCTAAAAAACTTTTTAGTTAGCAATGTTGGATTCTCAAAATATTTATCATCCAACTTGAAAACCAAACTAATTTAAGTTCACTATTTTATTATTCATACTAAATTGCCACACAATATTTTATAAACACATTTAATATCTCCGTTTTTTAATTTGTTTTAATCACTGTGTCAATTCAAGTTTAATTCAAGAATTATGTGCAAAAACAAGGAAGAATATAGCGAAAATATAAGTTTCCTATTTTAATTTGTTGATGGATATCTTGAAAACAAAAAATACTTCAGAATCCTGATCAGTTCCGGATTAACCCTAATAGCAAATTAAGCAATTGCTTAGGCGATCACGTTCTGGGGGCACCACAAAGGGGGCACTAAAGAGTAGAAGAGAAAGGAAAATAGTAGGAACGTCCGTTTGAGTGTTGTACTTTTGTTTTTGAAAAAGGGAATAATTTTTTTTTTTGATCTTCAATAATTTTTTGGTAACAAAGTCCTTCAATTTGTAATTTAATTTGAATGGTCGTGAAACAGTCAAAAAATTTCAAATTCTTGTCGAGGGGGCACCACAGGGGTTATGTGTTTAGGGCATCACGAAGTCTTAATCCGGCACTGATCCTGATTTATCTTCAAAATCATTGTGATGCCTGATAAGTAAATTTATATCAAAGAATTAATTTTTTTTTTTAAATAATTAATTAAACTGGTATGAAAACCAAATTCCTTATTTAATTTATCAATTGTTAATAAAAATGCTTTCTTAATGTCGCAGTCAAATAGTTATTTTAGGCAAATGGCTTCTGTCAGGCAAATGACTTCATGTACTCTACAGAAACATAATCTAAGTGGTACAACAAAACTTACAGACTAAACTAAATTAAAAGACAGTGTGCTATACAATGAAAACGGACATAAATATGCACTTTCTATGCTGACGACACCACTTTAACAGTATCAGCTATGGACCCTGTGGAATTTAAGGCAAAAACAGACAAAGTACCATCTCAGGCAAATGGAATGGTTTGTGGCAAATCAGTTGTCACTAAATGTCACAAAAACAAAGAGCATGGTGTTGTCCCTTAGATGTCTTGACAATGTTCCAAACGAACCCAACATCTATTAAATTTCTGGGAATTCAATTGGACCCAAAACAAACATGGTGTGAGCATGGGGATCTGCTTGCCAAATCTTAGACCAGAGTAGTGTATGCTTTACGCCAACTATCGCAAAGAGCACAAAAGATATAGTCAGGACAGCGCATACTTTTGCTATGTTCCACTCCAAAATGGCATATGCTGTACTTGCATGGGGACACGCCGTTGTAAGACACCGAATCTTTGGACTCCAAAGAAGAGCTGTACGGTATTGTTGCTGGGCTTGGATATCGAGATGACACCAGGGAAGCTTTCAGACGTGAAGGAATCCTCACATTGCCTGCGGCTTTTGCACTGGAAAGTATCCTATATATTCGAAGGCATTTTTAGATCAGTATGAAACTCACGCCGACTTGCATGGCTACAGAACAAGAAACAAAACTAATATATATCCCATCAACATTAGGTAAAAAAGGACCCAAACTGGTGTAAACTACTTTGGCATAAACTATTTTAATAAACTGGACGAATCAATAAGGATGTTAACTCCAACAAAACCAAAGTCGGAACTCAAAAGCTATTTTTGCAGGTTTCTCCTTTCTCCTTGGAAGAAATTGATAGGATTGTTTCCGATTGTTCAGTAACTTAGTATAACTTTTGTTTGTTCCTAACGTTTTCATTTGTTCATTTTTTTCTTTAATGACTATTTGTACTTGTTCCTTACAGATAATCTGTGCATTATGTATTATATACCTACTTGTTTTTAGTTTTAAGTCTTATTTTATATTTACCATTTTATATGACGTATGTAAAAATTGTAATATTTATTGACATTAAAAAAAAAAAAAATACATAATATACAAATTAAATTTAAGAAACTAAAACAAAATGTACAGTAAACAAATCAAAATTTACAAATGTGTGAAAAACGGATGTGACACTGTATTACAAAACGCGGAGCTGCAATTGTCTTTTTAAGAAACTTGGGCTTGTACAAAACAGATTGATGTTTAAGTAATGTTGGTTGTAGTTCCTTAAGATACGATTGACGAAGGCATTGCGACCATAGTTTGTTCGGTGTGTCACTTCAAAGAACAAGAAGGTTCTGTCTTGTGTGCCTCAGAGGAGCATGAAAGAAAACAAACTCTGTCAGTGCCGCACAATCCACAGGTCCATTTAAGAACTTAAACAAGAAAAGAACCATAGCATCTCACCTACGATGTTCCAAAGTTTTCAGACCACAAATCAAACGTCTGGTTTGATGAGACAAATCTTCATATGGAAAGTGATGTTTGCCTAGGTAAATGGCATTTCTGTGGTCCTTCTTAGGCAATTGACTGATATATTGCTAACGTATTAGGCATACAGTGAGTTTTGCAGACTACAGTAAAAAGCAAAAGCACATGTGTAAGATTGGTCCAAAGCGCTATAGATGGTGATGCAAAATTGTCACATTAGGTGGTCATGGTTAGTTCAAACTTTCTTTTTTAATTCTCTTTATTTAGAAATAAAAAGACTTAACTAACCAGAACTAACCATGACCCCCAATGTGACAGTAGTTTTGGATGACCTTCTGGTTATGCAAATATTTCTATTTCCATTTGTCTAAAAATTGCTTAGGCAAATATAATCAAATGCTAATTGACTAGTAAATAGCATTTGCCTAGGCAATCAGCATTTGAAAATAGAAATACACTATTTGCCCAGGCAAAAATTAGTTAAATGCTATTGGAGTGAGTGGACAGTACTTAAAATGGATAGCTTCATACTTGGAAGATAGAGTTCAACATGTGCGGCTGGCTGGTGCTGTGTCTAGAAACATTAAGGTTACGTCAGGAGTTCCACAAGGTTCCCACCTGGGGCCAGTCCTTTTCTTGTTATATTTTAACTCTGTTGCGTCAGCTTTTTAAAACGTGTCGATTTCTGCTATATGCTGACGATTTAAAAATATTTCACCGTGTGCGTAATTTAAGTGACTGTAGTGCTGTGCAGAAGGATTTGGATGGACTTGTTCAGTGGTGTAGAAATAATTGTTTGTCTTTAAATATTAATAAATGTAAAGTAATGAGATTTTATAGATGTAAAAGTCCCATCGAATTTGACTATAAAATTAACAATAGTGCATTAACAACAGTACCACATATTAACGATTTAGGGGTAATCTTCGACAGGGAGCTTAACTGTAATAAGCACATTGACAGCATTACTTTAAAAGCATATCGAATGTTGGGATTTGTTTGTAAAACGTGTAAGGTATATCTATGATACTAGGGCAATTTCATGTTTGTATAATAGTCTTGTCCGATCTTTTTAGAGTACAATAGTATAATATGGTCACCTTCCTATATAAATAATCAACAAAAAATTGAAAATATACAAAATAAATTTGCTAAGTTTTTACTGTACATAGATTCCCATACAAGGACTTGTCTTATTTAACTAGAATCCAGCTCTTAGGGCTGAAGTCATTAAAAAAGACGCAGGGAAAGTGCAATGGTGTGATATTCCTATACAAACTGTTGAATAATATGCTTAGTTGTAAAGATTTAATTAATTCAGTACTTTTCCGAACCCCCTCTAGTAATCCGAAATAATTCTTAGTCAGTCTCTGTTTCATTTTCACTATAGTCTCTTTTTTTTTTGCAAACAATTTATTATTAAAGGCTAGATTGGCACCTAATTACTTCCACCTTCTTAAGAACCTAATATTCCATCTACTTTACATCTTCTATTAGGTAAATTGTAAAGTTTTTTTTGATCGAAGCTTTGAAATATTATGGAAATAATGTGTAAAATAAATATAAAAATGGCCTTTTAAGAGGTGGAAATCAAGTCATTAAGTGGCTTCAATTTAACGGGAAACTCAAGAATTGCGCAAAAGAAGGGGGTATATGGTGAATTTAGGTTGGTTCTATTCAAGTTTGATGATTGATACTTATTTTCAAAACAAGGTGTCCGACTAGGCATTCAGTGCATCTAAATTTATTAATAATCGGCGATGCATCCGGTATGTAAATCTTTATATTTTAGTCTCTATTGCCAGAGTTAAAATCCGATCTAGTAAACACTCTGCGACCGGCTACATGGCCGGAGCAGCCTCAATGCCAAAAATCCGATCAAAAACATTATTTTTGTAGAATTAATAAACATTTAAAGCCCTAATATAACCAATTAAAAAAATAACATAAAAATACCCACCTAACCAAAAAACTTGCTTGGGATTCACACAGCACAAAACACATTGAAACGACAAACAAAAAATGACGTGCATAGACAAGCAATACATGTACAAAATCCTAAAATTTAATGCGCAATGGTTGGCAGTGGCTTCGCATTATTTCGCAGTACATCGCAGTGACTCACATTATTTCGCAGTAGGCCGCATTGTCCGGCAGTGTCTCGCAGTGTCTCGCAGTGTCATCGCAGTACTTGGCAGTAGTTGGCAGTAGCCCGCAGTACCTCACATTATTTGACATAAGTAACACATTTTTTTGCATTTTGTGGCGTTTTTATATCAGCTAGCAACTTTGCGGCACTGTGCCTTCTAATTTTATGTAGGGAGAGATGAACAGTTGACGGACCACCGTCCACCGGTGGAGCTTATTATCTCAAGATCTCTGACGTCATTCGAAATTTAGGAATCTTGCGCAACGCGTTATTTAGGGCGTGGTCTTAGGTATCTGTCAAATGTCATCTGTCATCTGTCAAATGTCATCCTGTCATATGTCAAAAATCACGTGACTTAGAAAATAGCCGCCACGCGTAGGATACTTGTGCTAATGTCTTAAATTGATTTGCGCAAACGCAAAAATTTTAAGTCATGCCATTCGGGCGCTATCGGCTAAAATCGTTATTTAACCTTGATGATGAGTCATTGGCGCGCGGTTTAAATTTTTTAAAAATGGTGTAACGGTATACCTATCGAATAGCGAAAACCGCACGACGCCATCTTTAGCCATAAGGGCGCTACAGCTGTTTAAAATATGGCGAGAGACACCAATTAGCGAGTAGGACGGTAACCCGATAGAAAATTAATCATTGCGTCCTTCGGGTTTAAGCGAGAAAAGTTAGCTTACGTGGATGAGATATATCTTAGAGTCTTACGCATGCGTTAAAAAATGGCGGTCGCCACCTGTCAAATACCACCTGTCAACTGTCATATGTTGCAAACCACGTGACCTAGAGCATGCTGCATACGTGGATGAGATATATCTTAGAGTCTTACGCATGCGTTAACCGAACGGATCGCCGAACGGTCGGAACGGGTGCGGTTCGCATGAGCGGTTCGCCAAACGGCCGAACGGGTAGCGGTTCGCAGAACGGCTCGCCGAACGGGTAGCGGTTCGCAGGGTTCGCAGGGCGGCTCGCGGCTTAAGCGGGGCCTATGGCTTAAGCGGAGGCTTAAGCACAGGCGCAGAGCGCTAGCGCATAATCTCATATAATTTAAGCCATAATAATTAATAATATTGATTAATGTAGAAAGTTATTACGCCGTCTATTACGACATCCAGTGGCATATAGGACGGGTAATCGAGAAGAAAAATGAAACCTGCCAAATAAAATTTTTAAAAAAGGAATTAGAACAATATGTGTGGCCCCAATGCGACGACGTACAAACAGTTGAAGCAGCTTATATCTTTTATGGCCCTATTGAGCTGCAGGGTACATATCCCTTTACAATAAAAAGACACGACAAAATTCTAATAGATACAAAATATAAAAAACTTAAAACCGAGCTTAAAGCAATACTGAAATAGTTTTCATTGTACAAGGTTTGTATTAATATATACATAATGTATTAATACATTATTAATAACGAAGTGACTAGGGGCACGTTGATGTGCCGCGATTATTTTTACCGGGCACGTGTATGACGTCACTACTGTCTACTATCCTTATTTTTACTATATTCTCCCTTCTTTTGCACAAAATTCCTGATATAACACTAAATTGGAATACAATATTTCATTTTACATATTTTTATATTAATAAAGAAAGGCTTATAATCAGTAAAAAACAGGTTTTAAAAAGGTTTTTAATGTAAAATGAAATATAAGAAGGGAGAAATTCTTTTTAAACTAAATTCCTGATATAACACTAAATTGGCATACAATATTTCATTTTACATTAAAAAACCTTTTTAAAACCTGTTTTTTACTGATTATAAGCCTTTCTTTATTAATATAATAAAAGGTTTGCTTTAAATCAAGTCGCCATGTTTGAAACCACTATACACATAGGTGTATGCATGGTTGCAGCGTTTTGGGCGTAAAAAAATTAGAATTTAATAAAAAAACGTGTAAAATAACTAAAAAGAGGTTTTTAAGGATGTTCATAAAATATTGTATGCCAATTTAGTGTTATATCAAGAATTTTGTGCAAAAAGAAGGCGGAATATAGCCAAATTAAGGATAGTTTGAATTTCAACTTTGATGATGAATAATGGCACGCTCAGTAGTGACGTCATACACGTGCCCGGTAAAAAAAATAATCGCGGCACATCAACGTGCCCCTAGTCACTTCGTATTAATAAATATAATATTTCATTATTAATTTCATTAAACCCTAAAACGAGCAAAACTCTACAAGCAACCCTAAATATAAAAAGTATTACAAATTCAGGAACAGTGTTAAATACCTATATTAATTATTAATTACCTAAAAATTAATTATGTATTAATCCGGCGCTGCAGTTTTCAAACTTCAGTAAAAAAAAATATTTAAATTCTCAGGCGGCACTTTGTTGGTCAAAGGCCGACAAAAAAGCCACACGTGAATTATTTTGAAACGAATTTTACCTCACGCCACCTTTACTACCCTGAATAAATTTGCTTCCCCCTGTATATGCGAATTTGGGTGTGAATAATCTCGCGATTGACCTAGTGCACAGGTACTGTTGCCAAATTACATGATTTCAGTCCAAAGTCACACCCTAGTGCCTTTCTTTAATAAGTAATTTAATTATACTACAAACTAATTTTGTAATTGCCAAATTTTAATTTGTAGTAAAAAAATTTAAACTGAGTTTCTATCTACTGCATTTTTGCAGTAGCTGGCATTGGCCACACATTAAATTGCAGTAGGTCGCAGTAGGTGGCAGTAGTCGGGATTTTTATGACATTGTGTGGCATTATTTGGAATTAAACAAAATTACTAAATATTAATCGGCATTGTTTAGCATTATTCGGCATTAGCCGGAATTACCAGCATTATCTTGGCATTGTCATAATAATGCACAATACATGTACAAATTTAGGCTAGTATGTAGGTAAATGGGGAGCGATATGACTACCTCTTTTCATGACAGCCAACATGATTGTATATTAAAGATTTACCTTGTCAAAAAAGATATCGTCTTATAGATTTATTAGAATTTAATACAACTTTGTTTCTAAACTTTCAACATTATCAATGGTTTTTATTATATTTAACTCTTGCACCTACTTAAAAGCAGGCTATCAGTCTGATAAATATTTGTCAGAGCTTTCTGGTGAATACAGCCGTTAAAGTATCATCACAAAATACAAAAGGTTAGTTCTTGGTTAGTATAATCAAGAAATTTTAGAATTTTCTAGTATGTAAAAAAAGTCCACCCGCCAAAAATTCTTAACGTAAAGACTTGACAACGTCGCGGGATTTAATTGCGGTCTGCATCCGTTCCAACATTCTTGCCTTATTAAATTTTTGTACTTAACCTGATATAAGTTAGTACAATTATAAGACTGCGTTAAATAAATTGGTGTTACGTAAAAAAATAACCATGTACCACGTCGGGGCGTTTCGTATTAAAATCAGCCCCGCCTTTCGAATCGTGCCCTCTTTCCATTAGTTGCCACCCTTTGTATATTAAATTCAGGGCCCATTCTTAACTTCTCGATACGAGACGACTTGGTCGGTATCGAGTTCTCGGTATCCCTTTCGAAACCTATCGGCCTTATTTTATCATTTGTTTTTACGTAGTTAATTGATAAATACTTTAATGAGGATAGTGCTTAGTTATGAAAATCGAGAGATATAGACTCGGAATCGATTTTCAAATAAGTTAAGAATTACCATTTGGAGCGTCTTGATATGTTACAACTCGAGACAGCGGTTAAGAATCCTCCTGCGGATCGCAAATGCAAGTGCTCACCGTCCAGTGCACGTCAGTTTTGCTTAGTTTCGGAGCCCCTTAAAGGCAGTAGCAGCGAGTACGTGGGTGCACGGGGGCCAATCACAGCCCTCATACAAAAAATTGAATAACTTACTGGTTTCTAAAAATGGCAGTTTATGTATTGTAAATTGTTGTTGGTATTTTGTAATACTTTGGTTTAACCATGATTAAACTAAAATTAATTTATACTGGATACTGCTTTGTTTATGGCGTTGCTGCAAGGCAATTGCCAGACAAAAATTAATTTATTTTTTACATTTTTCAAAAAGGAAGGTTACGTTGTTTACGTCTCTAATTTAACTTTATTTTAACCGTATAAACCATAGATAACCTACTATTAGATCCGCAGTGGCAAGAAGCATTTTTCGGATTTTTACGACCTCGCGCAGTAAACTATGGATGGTGGAGGGGAGGATAACCATCTTTTATGGAGGATAAGTTGAAAAAGTGGCCATCGGAATATAGCAAATTGGGATGGCGCCACAGTAGCCAGTGGAGGGATTTTGGTATTTCTTTCTTTTTTTATTCTATATCTATCTGTCCTTCTTCATTTTGTATCTCACTCTCATAGTTCATGCTCATTGGTTAAAAAAAATCTCCTCTGGCTACGGTGGCGCCACCTTAAGTTGCCCCTTTCGACAGACACTTTTTAAAACATTCAGATGGTTATCCTCCCCTCCACCATCCATACAGTAAACAAATGAATGGGTGGACGAACATGCGCACTTAAAAAGCGTGACAAAATACAAACACCAGCGGCCCGTACTCTTCGTCCGCGATCTGACCGTGACGCTCATTAACTACCGTACTTCGAACAGAAAACCAGGACCGCCGTCGACAAATTCTTTCCGATAATGCGGATAGTTTGTTTGGCGCCAGGTGCGTTTACCCTCAACTTGCTTGCGCACAAACCGGTTTTTTCGCTCATGAAATGTTACTTTTGTTTCGCGTAGGTTATAACATTGGCAATCCATCGAGATCAGTGCTATAAACAACGTAACGTATATTTTTGGTTACGTCGATCATATACGTCAACCTCTTTGGTCGCGCTTTAACTGTCTAGCTCTCTCTTGATTGGACAGCAAGAAACATATTGCATGGATAAATTGCAAGGCTGCCCTTAGTAGGCGTATGCTCGTAATTTAATATTTGAACAATTTCTTCTGGTTTAGAGCCAGATAATGGAATTATCCTCTAATAGTTACCAAAGCCCGGGACATTTAAATGAAAAAACATACAAGAGAACCATGTTGAGCAAATTTTGAGCATGTGTTGACTTTAAATGTAAATTAATGTAAACATTTTATGTAATATTTAAATCGCCGTAACAAGTGACGTGATTATAACAGAAAAAAACAATGTTTAAGTCATCTCTAGATGGGGTAAGTTCGGTTTTGTCGGATAAATAATTATCTGATCATTAATTATTGTAAAACGTTTGGTTATGTTATTCATGTAATTCTAGAGGTCACGTAAATTTAAAAAATAATATGAGTCCACTCAAGGTTGTTTGATAGTGTAATTGTCACGTAGATCAATAAAATGTCTTCAGAAGAAACAAATAGCCAGGTAAAATGGTCATTGTACTTTTATCGAAAAATGATCAATAATTATTCATTGAATCCTACCCTACCCTTTTTTGATATTTCATATTCATAAAATGTATACACTCATTGCATTTCATTGTCTTCCTAATTAATAGCTTTATAATAGGCTAATTTGTAAACACAATTGTTATGAACATAATTATATGTACTTCCATTTTACATTACGACCTTTTGGGTCATAATAAGGGCCAGTGATTCAGATTATTCATCAGATGTGATGTAAATAGAGCTATATACTTAAAAACAAACAATGATTTAGGGATTGTAATTAGTTTTTCCTTGCTTACTATACTCTATTCACTATAAATTGAGAAAAACACCTGAACAAAAAAATGTATTTCATTGGCTTAAAAGTCAATAACCCTAGTTACCACAAAAAAAAAATGTATTTTATTGGTTTAAATCTACATCAGTAACCAGAGTTACTTACTAGGTATTCATTATCAATTTATAGTGGCCAAAGTATTAAATCTGGACATTTTTATTTGACAATGACGTATACAAATACACATGCAAAAAGGTCTTTCTATTGGTCAAATGCAATTGTAAACATGGTTCCTGAATTCACGGATCAATGTAGTACATTTTTTGGTAATTGTCTTGAAAGTATTATAAGCCCATTTAGTGTTATATCTTATATCAAGAATTTTGTGCAAAAAGAAGGGGAATATAATAAAAATAAGGATAGTTTGATTTTCAACTTGGTAATCCGGCAACCATACATACACATAGGGCTTCATGGCAAACTGGGATTAAAATGATGTGGATATTTCAAAAGCAAAACGTTTCTGACTAACATTTCTTTCTGATTCTTTATTACCGCCCCAAAAACTCCCATTCAAACCAAATTTTCATCAAAATGGAGTTACTTCCACTTTAAATGAAATGAAATGAAATAAAAATGTTTTATTAGCAACAAGTGCTATAAATAAATACAAAAAAAAAAAAAAATAAAAAAACAATTCTAAACTACTTATAATACTTAACAATCAATAATTTTCTTTAATAAACTCTATACTTAATCTACGAAATTCGTTTACATTTAAAGCAGACCTGATATATAAAGGCAATTTATTATATTCAACTAAACCACTATAAAATAATGAATTTTGTGTGCCACTTTTCTTGGCTATAGGAACATAAATATTTGTGGTTGTTCTAGTGTTATATTAAAGAATTTCATTGACAAATTTTATTTTTTTACACATATAATCAGGTAACTTCCTATGAACTATTTTAAAAATAAACAACATATTTAACATAACTAATCTTTGGTTTACTGACATAAACTGTAATGTAGACAGCATTTGGGAAATTCTGGTATATCTGTCAACTCTTAATATTATATGCATTGCTCTATTTTGTAGAATTTGCAACCTATCTTTTTTCAGTCTGATTAATAAATGACACAACAGTAGGGCAGTACTCAAAATACGGACTTATAATTGTTTTATATACAGTAATAAGAGACCTTAATGACATACAATTAGCATGACTCTTAAAATTTAACCTACTGTCAATCACTACTCCTAAATATTTACAATCATGAACATATTGCAGTTTTTGATTGAATAATTTTAATTTGGCTACACCATCATTAGTTTTGTTATTTAAAATCATAACATTTGTTTTTTTAACATTTACAAATAACTTATTCTTTAATAATAGAGACAATTACCTTAAAAGAAATTATGGTGAAAGTTAGATTTTTCACTATGATAATAATTTACATTAAAAACTAGCTAAACTTAACATATTTAAATAATTTTGTTATTCTTAACATTATAATGGAGTTTTATGTTACTATGTGTTTGGGTTACTGGTTACAATGGAATTAACAAAAGGTGTTTTTGGAATAACCTGTCCATTGAGGAGGTGATCTGCAAACCTCAGTTTTTGCATAGGAGAATATTTTAAGAAAACCAGCTTTTGTTGCGCATTTGAATAAAATGTCAAACATTTTTAAGAAGTTAAGATAGAATGAATACAGTTACTTAAGAAAATTTCTAATGTGGCCATGGAACACTATTTAAAATATAATATTTCATACATAGTTCGGTTTTATTGATTTTGTCAAAAACTGCGGTTTGCAGATCACCTCCTCATTTCTAGATTTTTGTTAAAAACATGTAACTGTTTAATATTTTAAATTTGTAATACCTTTTCCCGATAAAATAAAAATGCTAAACAAAATTTTTCAGCAAGTTCATGGGAGTCTTGTAGTGCTCCAATTTATATGATCTTTTTATATAATTGCCTTTTTTTCTATTTTTGTCATCAATAAAATTTTCTCCACGGAATGGTTAATGCGCATATTGCTAACTTCTTTATTATTGGAGATACAAAGTCAGTTAACTGTAAGTGTAAAAGTAAAGTTGTAAAGTATCAGGTTTTCGATTTATTGCCAAAAATGTACATTTTTTTTAAATGGAGCACCCTGTGTATTATATCACCATTCGAAAGATATGTCTAAGAGCTTTTAAAAAAGTCCTATAGTTTATCCAATTTTTAATATTTTCGGAAATATGGCCATCCTCGGGAATTTGATCGTAAACTGGAATTTTTTAAATAAAACACTTTGTATATTACATCACCATTGAATAGATCTTTAAAGAGCTTATAAAAATACTACATTTGTTATGTCTATCTCTTAAAGTTTTAGAAATATCGCCATTTAAATCTAAAAAATAGTTGACAGCCTATTTTATCAGCGACACTAAACTTAGTGCTTATAGCTTAGAGCTGTAGAGATAATGGAAATCAGTGGCAAAGCTACTATGGGGCTAGGCGGGGCAGTGCCCTGGGGCCCTTGGAGTAGAAAAGGCCCCCGCTGGCTAAGTACAGAAATACTGAAAGGAACTTTTTTATTTTTTCTCTTCAAAATGGTTTCGTGTGTTGGTTAGTATCAAGATATATAAAAAGGACTTTTTTGCTTTGCTCGTCAAATTTTTAGGCGCCCTACTTGACGTTTTTGCTCCAAGACCCCCGCTGCTTTAGCTACGCCACTTATGGAAATTTAACATAATTTTCAGGCATGGATGGCCATATTTCCCAAACCATATCAAATGTGATATTTTCTTAAATTTCTTTTAAATACCTATTTAACGCTGATGCAATATACAGGGTGTTTTATTTAAAAATGGCAATTTTCTAACAAATTCCCGAGGATGGCCATATTTCCGAAACTATTAAAAATTGGATATATAACATGTAGATTTTTTAAAGCTCTTTGAAAGATCTTTTAAGTAATGAATTAATGTACAGGGTGTTCTATTTAAAAAAGTACATTTTTGCAATAAATCAAAAACACGACGTTCAATTGTTTTTCTATTGGCAACACTTTAATCATCGGAAAAAATACTACAACTTCACTAATTTAACCGACTTCGTATCTGAACTCGGAAAATGATAAAAACTGTTTTGCAAAATTTCGTTTTTTTTTCCTGGTAACTCCGGAACGGCTGGAAATGTTTAAAACGAAATATTAATAAGTATTGAAATGTAATGCGAAAATTTGCCCCAATTTAACCAACCCTGTATATCTTATCGTTTGCGAGATCCTAATGGTGTAATACCCTGTATATAACTAAATCGAACACGTCGGAATTCGACGCGGCCATTTTAGTATTTAATTACTTTAATCACCTTTAATAATACCCTTCTTTGTTAAATAAACTTTAGGACTTTTAGTAAGACAACATAACCCAAATTAGAGGCAAGAAATGACAGATATAAATGTCAAACTGAGAGTTGAGCGAAATTTTGCCATAAATAAATAAATAAATAAATGGAAAGGGGGTCTTGTGACACATCATCTTAACACGGCGAGTACTAACCAGAGAACATAAAGTCAATATCTTTACCTACTATGGCGTTACTTTTAATAATTACCTGAATAGCTGATTTTGATGGCTATATTTCGAAAACTAATAAAGTTAGATATACTTAATGTGGTATATTCTTAAAGCTCTTTTAAAGATCTTTTAATGTTAATGGTGATATTGATAATGACTCACCCTGTATATTATATCAGCATTTATAAGATATTTTAAAGATCTTTAAGAAAATACATTAAGTCTATCTAACTTTATAGGTTTCGGAAATATGGCCATCCAAATCAGGTATTCACGTAATTTTTAAAGTACCGCCATTTTGTATTAGGTAAAGGTATATGAGAACATTCTAGAGTTATAAAGTACTTGTCAGGAGCCTTAATACGAGGTGCCACAAGCTCCCCCTTTCTATTTATTTTATTTTTTCATAATGGCGCTTAACTTACTCTCAGTTTGACATTTATATACCGGGTGTTAACGAATTTATTCAACAAGCCATAACTCCTAACATTTCAAAAGCATGGTTAACCTTGGTACATATCTATAAAATCACGCAATACATCTTCCTGGCGCCAAAGAGCCATTTTCTAACTCAAAACTAACAATATAGCCCCGTAAACGACGTTCCTAAACTAAAAAGTTAACTGACAGGTCCTACACATGCACAAGTTTGGATGACGCGCGCCCCGAAAAATCAAACTCGGACATCGAGTCGCATGCCAAGCCAAATATGGCAGTTTTTAATAAACACGGTCAAATTTGCGCGCGAGCTTTGAGGTTTTTTTGAACAGATGTGACAGTTTTGTATGACCGTGTATACCCCGGTATACCCACCTTCATGCAAAACTCGAAATGGCTCTCAAAATATCAAGTAGGCGTCAAAACTTTTAAAAAATTCAAATTACTAATTAGAATTGTCTTAGGAATCAAAAATTTTTAAATTATACAGTGTGTTCCATTTAAAAACTTAAAATTAAAGTCATTTTCGGTTAAACCGGAAGTAACCAAAAAGTGGAAAATATGCAGATACTCTTCTCTTTCTATAGCATTTACTTATACCAAGTCTCATTTTAATATGTCTAAAACTCTAGAAGTTATGGCTTATCTAATAGATTTCTTTAACATCCGGTATGTCATTTCTTGCCTACTTGGCTTCTGATGTTTAACTAAAGTCCTCAAATTTTCAAGAAAATATACCAAAACAATTAAAAAAGTTATGGGGGTCCTGACTTAGAGCACGCACTGTATAATAATACTGTTAATTTTTTAAAGTGCTGATCAGCTTAAAATATCTCTGGTTAATAAAATTTCTTAATTAGTTCTGGATGAAAATATACCAAACAATTAAATAGTTAGGAGGGGGTCCTTGACTCTGAGCACGCACTGTATAATAATACTGTTAATTTTTTAAAGTGGTAATCAGCTTAAATTATCTCTGGTTAATAAGATTTCTTAATTAGTTCTGATGAAAATATACCAAACAATTAAAAAGTTAGGGAGGGAGTCCTGACTTTGAGCACGCACTGTATAATAATACCGTTAATTTTTTAAAGTGCTGATCAGCTTAAATTATCTCTGGTTAATAAAATTTCTTAATTAGTTCTGGATGAAAATATACCAAACAATTAAATAGTTAGTAGGGGGTCCTGACTTTGAGCACGCACTGTATAATAATACCGTTAATTTTTTAAAGTGCTGATCAGCTTAAATTATCTCTGGTAAATAAAATTTCTTAATTAGTTCTGGATAGTATGCCAGGAATAATAGAAATATTTAGAGTAAGTTAAAAATAAAATACCAGTACGAAAGGAAGTATATTTTGATGGCACACATGGTGAACTAATCAACGTTAAGAAAAGGTAGTGTTAGTAGACTTAAAAATTGTGTGGTCAAAATTAATTTTGGTGCAGTTTAAAAAATTAAATTGGATTGTTAGGGTATTTTACTTTCTAATAAATATTTAGTGTTTTAACTGGAAAGTCGTATGGTCTCAGATCCTAATAGGAAGCCACCTTCACCCATCTGTTCACTGTATAAAAACTGTTTTTTATTAAAAATAGTATTGAAACAAAGGTATTGCCATGGGGTTGCCTAAAAAATTAAGTCTAGGGTATGATTAATTAAAAAAAGTAAGTTTTAAAATTTTTAAGTGACCCTGTATAATGTAAATTTTCATTTTTTCATTGTACATGACAGTACATATACAGTGAGGATATTAGAAGTCCTCCCCCACTTTAATTTTTGAATGGGACAAGATATCGAGATCAGGAAAAATTTGGGTAAAAGGTATGTGATTGCAACAATCGACATGGCGGATCAGTGCCATCTTAGAAAAAAAATTAATGGAAAGGGGGGTCTTATGGCACATCATTTTAAAGCTACTGACCTATATACCTGATTTGGATTGACATATTTCCGAAACTAATAAAGGTAGATGTACAAAATGTTGTATTTTCTTAAAGCTATTTTAAAGTTCTTTTAATGGTTATATAATATACAGGGTGCTTTTATCAAAAAATATCCACTTTTTGTCCTACCTTGTATATTATTATCAGTATCACCAGTAAAAACATCTTTTAAAGAGCTTTAAATAAATACCACATTAAGTACATCTAACTCTACTAGTTTTGGAAATATGGCCATTTAAATCAGGTATTTAGGAAATGTTTAAAATACCGCCATTTTGTAGTAGGTGAAGGTATTAACTAGGGCTGGCAACCGAAACCGGTTTTTCGGTTAACCGGTTAGCCGGTTTTGGCAAAACCGAAAACCGGTATTCTAAAACCGGTTTCGAATACCGGTTAACCGGTATTTGAAAACCGGTTTTCGAATATCGGTTAACCGGTTTTAAAAAGCGGGTTTCAAATACCGGCTTTTCGGATAATCGGACCAAAATCGAAAAGCGGTTCTTCGAATATCAATTAATAGGTTTTTGGTTGATTGCGGTTTATATAAAACTACAATTTACTATTATAATACACTAAATTAAATTTTAAACATCACCACTTTTCTTTTCTGTTTTTTTATTAACCAATAAACCAAGAAAAAAACCGAAAATAGAATACCAATTTTAAATACAGAGGAAAAATAAATTATGTATGTATGGAATTTTTACATCACCTTTTAGAATCTTGCATTTTTATTAACAGGGATGTTATATTTTTATTCTTATTTATATTTAACCAATTTCTTTTGAAGAATATTCTAGGATGAATAATGATTATCACTTTACACCAAAAACGATTAATAGAGAATAATTACTTTCCGATTTTCTGTTAACTGTGGTTTAGAAAAGCCTTTGTTTCGGTTTTGAAAACTCGTTTTCGGTTTTAAAAACCGATTTCAGTGTATCGGTTTGAAAACCATTTTTGGTTTTAAAAACCGGTTTTTAATACCGGTTTTTTTTAAAGACCGGTTAACCGGTTTTGTTTTTTCCGGTTTTTGCCAGCCCTAGTATTAACTTTATATTCTAGAGTTGTTAAGTACTCGTCAGGAGCTTTAAAATGATATGCCATAAGACCCCCTTTTCCATTTAATTTTTTTGCTTAAGATGTCGCTCATCCGCCATATTGATTGTTGCAACTATCGTTTTTACGTCAAATAGTAGTTTATGTTCTCCCATTAGCTACACCCAAATTTTATAAAGAAGAAATTAAGGGTACAAAAGTTAGAAAGGACTATTTATGTCCTCATTGTATATTATGTAGTACATTTTGTTTATTCGATTTTATATATAAAGCTGTGGTAAATTTAAAAATTTTAAACTTTAGAAAACTTTTTAGGTGCATTCTGTACCTATTATTTAAAAATATGTTTTAATAACCAGCATACGTACGTATTTAAAAATATAGGGGTTGCCATTATACAAGGTGTGTCATAAATTTTAAATTAAATATGGCCTTGGCCTAATTTTTTAGGCAACTCTATGACGATCCCTTTGTTTAAATCAATGACCTTTTATCCTTTACAGTGAATAGTCTAAGGTTTAAATACTATCTTTATGGTCCAGGCGGAATAACTGATTGCAAAAAAATTGCCTTACAGCAAATTATTGGTATAGTTTTGGTAAGTGCATCATAACTTTGTAAGAAAAACACTTCCGAACCAAAATAATGCGATAGGAGATGAAGGGGGGTGCTTATTAGGGATAAAAATGTTTTTTTGCAATTTCAAGCCAAACTTACTATAAAAAAATTAAAAGTTTTCAACCGCCATTTTGACTTATTTTTTATTATCAAGAATGGTTCGCCAAGAGCTCATTTTTTTCGTTTTTTTTTGTTAAATTTTCATAAATGCAAAAAGGAATATATACTTCAATTAAAAGAAATTTACACAAGCAAGTCATATGGTTAATAAATAATCATCACTGCATTAATTGGAATACGGGAATTACCTCACTACATTATTTTTCAAGTATACATCAACAATTGACAAACGAT
The DNA here is from genome assembly GCA_014170235.1 of Listronotus bonariensis. Taxonomy (NCBI): domain Eukaryota; kingdom Metazoa; phylum Arthropoda; class Insecta; order Coleoptera; family Curculionidae; genus Listronotus; species Listronotus bonariensis. The sequence goes on along the minus strand of JACEGR010002304.1, from coordinate 13,470 downwards.
GCTAATTTTGTTTATGTCAAAGGAAGTAAAAAACTGATTACATAGTCCCAAACAACTTATTGAACTAAATGAAAACCTGAACTGCGTCTATCTGAACCTAAATGTTTTTTTTTTCGTTCTAAAACTCCTTTTAAGTGTGTATTATCTAATGTATTGTTTATGTATGATATTTTTTTACGAATAATAAACGATGCTACAACAAAAATAAGAAAAAAACTTTATATAAACATATGTCCTAAACGTCTTAGTTTTTAAACTACGGGGTGTTAATTTATTTATTTATTAATGTTTTTAATTTCTAATACCCAGTAATATTATTATTTTTATAATAAAAAATTATTCAAACTTTAGTTTGAATAATTTTTTACTGCGATTCCGCCTGAGCTATTAAGTAATATAAAACGGTTTTTATCCGGTAAACAGATGGGTGAAGGTCGTCTCCTATTCGGATCTTGTACTAGTATCTAAACATACATTTTTGTAGAATTTATAGAGAGTGGATAAGATTTTTGATGAACAGCTTTTCAGAATATGCCAGCAAATACTTCTACCATGCGATACAGGGCGTTTCATTTAACGTCGTCAAGATGGGGTTATTAAAGGCCAAGTTTATAAATCACAATTTAATTTTAGTATTAACCTAAATTAAATTTGGTCATTTTTGGTGGCAAACATTAGCTAAATAAAAAAAAATAGGTATTGAAACTTGAAAAAAGGACTCACTGGTTTTAATATTTTAATGGCACATAAGCAGTTAATATTTTTCCCTATTTTAGTCTTTGGTTTTGGATTTTTAGGTAGTGTTCTAGATCATTTTATTATAACAATTTAAAATAATTAATTTTTGATAACTCCAAAATCTGTTTACTTTCATGAAACCTTTGATACCCCTGTAACATAATCAAAGTCATTCAAAATGATATTCCAAATAAATTTTCTAAATGATAATTTGCTTAAAAATAAAGAATGAAGGTAGTTTACTCTTGGAGAAAAAAACATGTTTTTGAAGTTTTTGCGAACCCTGTATACATAATCAACATTTTTCTGTCTTAAATTTTATTTTTTTACAAGCAATAATTTAAAAAAAAAAAACTTTTTTCGAAAAATAAAATCTTTTGTCCATTTGTCGTCCTGTAAACCCCATTTGTGGCCAGTCTGTATATGAAATCTCTATTTTTTTTATGTTGGAGAGGGGTGTAATTATTTTATTTTTTAGTAAAGAAAAAATAATTCTGAATTATTTCTAATCTACCATCTACCATGAATTATTTAAATCTTTATTTCGTTTTTATTTTTCAAATAATTGATAATAAAGAATTATTGCAAGTTGCCTTATTAAGCTCGGGCATTATTAATACCTGCCTTATTTAAATAGTGCTTGTACCCATAATTTAGAGTTATTGCAAATCATGTTGACATTATCATTATACCTAAATAAAGGGAAAAAAAGTTGTTTTTCTTTATTGTTTTGTGTTGTAGGGTTTTGTTTTACACAATTAAAGAAATACATTTAAAAAGCAAGGTGTTAAGTATTTTTACTTGTAAAAATTTTCGATTTTGTGCTCGGCAGCCGTTCGGTTTACAGGAACAGTTCCGAAGTTAAAATAAGATCAAAATAAGGCACGACCTAAAACCGACATAAACAAAGCCAGGCACTATCCTTATTAAGGGAGTCTTTATCCCTGCGCAAGCTCAGATGTCAAAATAAGGCCGGTATTATTAGTGCCTGGCCTTATTTTACTATGCAATATTTCTCTAATGATACATTTGTAGAATAAGTAATAAATGCTATGAGTTAAAAGTATCTAAAAATGTGTCTGTATTTTAGATCTGGTTAAAAAGTCGTCTTTGAAACCATTTAGCAAAGAAAGGAATTTTAAAAATGAACACAATAAAAATTCCTACTTCCTTACTGGTAAATGCAAATATGGATTTTAAAAAATATTTTTGCTTTGTCTAATATTTATATTTTGTTTTGTAAACAGACAGGGGGATCACGACACCCGATACGATCAAATCGAACAAGTCGATGCGCATCTTCCTCAAACTCAGCCATGACAAGTTGCCGCAGGTAAACTTGACCGAACGTTGTGGCTGAACCCATGGAGATGCACATCGACCCGCTCGAATCGAATGTCTACAGAGTTTTCTAAAGAAAGCTAGTGCTATACTAATTTACATTTTAACAAATTGCTTCATTTTTGTTTTTTTTTGCCATAATTTTTCTATAGTGATGTAACATACAGGGTGTTTCACAACTTATCCAACAAACTTTAAGGACTAGTTCTACAATAAAAAATATAAAAAAACTTCATAGGAAATATGTCCTAATCGTCTTAGTTTTTAAACTACAGGGTGTTAAAATTAACAAAAAATGTGGTTTTTATAATAACTTTTGTACCAATTGATATTTAAAAAAATTGGGGGACGCTTCCTGTGCACCAAAAACTTTTTGGCATACAAGAAAAAAATAATTTTTACTAGTGTCGTTCATGAGAGGTTCAGGGTAAATATTTTTTAAGAAAAATGGCACGCCACTGCATTTTTCTAAAATAAAAATATTTTTAAATGCCCATTTAGTTTGACACAAATTTAATCTTTTGGCTTTTTTATTAGGTGCACGTTTTTCGCGTAAATAAATAAAACCATTTCTCGGCACGGTCATTTCGTACGCGTAATATCAAATTCTACAGTAAAAAATTACCTTCAATATTTATTCATTCTTTATATAGTGATTTGCCATGCCGAAAAATGATTTTTATGTATTTACACAAAAACCGTGCATCAAATGAAAAAAGTCAAGAGATCAAATTTGTGTCAAACTAAATGGGAATTTGAAAAATATTTTTATTTTAGAAAAATGCAGTGGCTTACCATTTTTTTCTTAAAAAATATTTACCTTAAAACCCTCATGAACGACACTGGATTTTTTTTTCTTGTATGCCAAAAAATGTCTTTTCGTGCATAGGTGGCGTCCCCCAAATTTTTTCAAAATATCTAAATTGGTATAAAGTTAATTAAAAAAATACAATTTTTTTAAATTTTTAACACCCTGTAGTTTAAAAACTTAAGACGTTTGGGACATATTTCTTATGAAGTTTTTTTCATATTTTTTATTGTAGAATTGAGCCCTTTAAAGTTTGTCGGATAAGTCAGAAACACCCTGCATATACAGGGTGGTCATTTGAAAACGAAATACAGCTAATTTTGGGGCACTTCAGGTCATTTAAGGAAAAACGCTTGGACCCTTCAATTTTTAATTTTAGGGAAACATTTTTTGCCACTTCTACCCTTTGAACTGCAACCCTCTAGCAGGGGTGAGACTCACTTCAAAATTTTAAATGAAAAGAGGGGTCGAGTGATACCTTATTTGGAAAGTTTCTTGACCCAGAATATAGCTGCTAAGTTTAAAGTCTTTGCTATTATTTCCGTTGATATGACAGCTTGTCAATTTTTTTTTAATATTTTTTTTACTGTTTAATATGAAATAACCTGTAAGTACAAACTACTTTAAAATTAGAGAATATGATAAGGGAGTTTTAACAAAATTCAGTTTCAGTAATTGGTTATTTTTTTTAATAATAACTTTAGTAAATAACTGCTTTCTTTCTAAGCTTGTACAATGTAAAATATTTTTGGTAAATTGATTTCTGTGTACGAGTTCTATAAGATGTGGAAATTGAAGAACCCAACTTTAAGATCACCTTGTATATTTTTAGATTTTGCAGTGATTTTGATTGGTTTTGTTTTCCACTCTCATATAAGCAAAATATCTTAGTTTATTAATTAATAAAATAATATTGCAGGTCCTTCCTATCGCACTAGGAGTAGGAATTGTTGTCACGTCGATTGTAATATACAAATTTTACTTCTCATCTCCATCGCCTTCCAAATCAAAGGTAAGTTTGTCCAGACTATAAAATAATTAAAAAACATTAGTAGAAGTTATGCTTTTCAAAATTATACTTATCTTTTCTTTAAAAATTTTAAATGGCCTAGACAAAAATCCTAATGGCCAATGCTAAGTTAAAATTCCTTTAATTTTATTTTTAGGCAAAAGTAAAAAAATACTACTTGAAGATCCCCAAGTTAAATATAAACTACCTCTTATAGAGAAAACTATTATTAGTCATGATACCAGGAACTTCAGGTTTGGATTGCCATCAAAAGAACATGTTCTGGGTAAGTAAGTGTATAATAGCTTTGTTCGCGGGTTCGATTCTGAACCGGTTTTGGGACTATTCGCATGCGCAGTGAAAAAGCAGCGTTCGCGGTTAGTAAAATTCTGAATTTTTAGTGACAGTTTTGTGTTCGCGGGTTACAATGGAATCAGTTCGTTACCGGTTCGTAACCTGATTAGCAGTCCTGGGATTTTTGTTGGAACTAAAAGTTCAGTTCGGAATTTCATGCGCATTGTCGACATGGTCAGCTGTTTTTCTGTTTTTGTGGCACAGAAATAAACCGTTGTATAACAGTTTATTTGTTTCTGCCACTTTTATGCGGGTTAATATACCTGTTAAATATTTTTTTATATTTTTGTGATTCTGAGCGTATATAAACAAAGGATTTTTAATTGTATTCCGTATGAATGTATGTATGCAATAAAATAAATAAAGATTTAATTAAAAAATATAGACAATATTACAAGATTTTACCATTTTTTGTTGTTTAAATTTTATTTTTTGTTAAATACACATACTTGTGTTAAAAACGAGAGGAAGCAAGGAATCCCTCGTCTTCCGCTGAGAGCCTCGAGTGGCTTTCGACAGTATAACAATTTACCTTTTTGTTTGAATTCAATTGTTTTTTGTGTAGTATCCAATTTAACCATGAAAAATCCTAACCAAAAGGCTAGGTTAGAATACATCCCCAGCTGTATAGAAAATCGTTCGTGGTAAATAAAAATTCCGAACTAATAAATAACTAGACATGCACTTTAAAACAATTCTAAACCAGTTCGGTTCTGGTTCAGAATCAGTTCATTACTAGACCCGCGAACAAAGCTAATGCTATTTTATTTGAATTAAAATTCTCTAGTCCAAATTTACTTATTTCGTAGTCATTGTATAATATTTACCACTTAAAAGGTTGCTATTCAATATTATCTTAAAGATAAATGATATGTATACTGTATTAGGAGAAACATACGTTAAAATACTGTTAGTTTAGTTTAGTTTGTTAATACTTAACCTTTGTCTCCTTTTATCTATTATTATACCATAATTTATAGACTATACCTTTTGAAAGTTTTTAACGTTTATTAGATTTCTTTATCAATATGTAAAATATGAAAGTAAATTTTTATTTTAATTTTTGAATGTAAGGTTAGTCAAGATATGATTAAATATTACTCGTAGATTGGATGATATTACTATTCCCTTTTTTAAAATCTAAAATGTCTGAAAATGTGAATTATCTGTCAACTTCAACTACGCCGCACCGCATTTTTACGCTGATCTAGACACGCGGCAGCGTAGCCAAGTTCAAGCAAACTACTACTTGGTGCCACTTTTGAATTCTCTATAACTCAAAACCTATTAACCCACTCGGAACGGACCGAATTGTTGCGCGCGCTTCCGCTAGGACGGTGTCAGGAATCCTAATTATTTTTACAACCGCCGTATCGGTACGGCATCAGTCCCTTCGTGACAATATTTCTGACGTACATTTACGGCATTCGGTTAGGTTTAATGTGTATACTGTAGTATAAATACGGGACCCGTCCAGTAAAAATGCAAAAGACCTAAAACTTCTACGACAACTGTTTAAAGCTAATGCAAAGAAAGTAGTACATATACGGCACCCGGCCCCCAAGGTCCTCTTTATAAAACGTACCAGTACGTCAGCCGTCCTGAAAGGGTTAAATGTAAACAAATGAAACTATGTGGGTTTATTTATATCCATAAGGACAACGAGAAGCCTAAATTTCATGAGGCTAGCTCAAACGGTTATAAAGATATGAAGGTCCAAAACTCGTCAATTTTCCACTGACTGACTGACTGACTAACCCACTGACTGACATATAGATCAAAAACCTAACTCCTTCCAGATGACCTAGAAAGATGATATTTGGAATCCAACTCGGCAATTGTGTGTAAGCGTAAGAAAACACCTAAAAATAAAAAAAAATAAAAAAAATAGTAGTGGGTTAGGGAGGGGGGCCCTATACAAAAAAAAACGGAGCTGTGTTGAACGTACAGCGTTTGTACTTTAAACTAAACACGAATGAGTTGATGACGTCTCGTGCATCACGGGTTGTCTGCTCAACGACCAATATATAAAGACCGGCCGAACAGGAGTCGTTTCTCAATCGAAGCGAAAGCGACTCGAAATCCGCTCGGTATAGTTTTGTTTGGCGATATATTCGTGTGGTTTTAAGGAGGCTGACTTAAGTGACCAAGCGTATTCTTTTCTTATTTAACTTTTGTATCGACTTTGCAAAGCCTATATATATATATTTTAATATGGTTAAAAACAAAAGAATAAATAAAATGTATGATGTAATTTTACAAATAACGAACTAATCTGTTTGGACATACATTTATTGTTTAAAAAAAGTGTGTATTGTCTGAGTTAATTGATCTAAAAGTTTTCTTCAATTACATCAGCACTAAACAAAGACAACCAAGTATTATTTATATTACCTGTTAACAGATATCTTTATTTATGATTTATAAAAACACTATTTTTCACATTTTTAACACTTTTTTTTCGTCAAAATAATAGAAGCCTTTTTACAAAAATACAATATTTTTTGAGTGTTCCGGTTTTTGTAAATAATTATTATGGAGATTGAAGATGAGATATTTTGGATGACGACGCAGATATACTCGACATAATAAACTTTGGTTTTCCGCGACAAAATTACGAACGGAGCGAGTATTTCGAGAACATGGATAATTTATCATTTTTTAGAAGATTCCGTCTGACCAAAAACACCGTTCTAGATATGCTAGAACTAATTGAAGAGGAATTAGAATTTAATAATGATTTGTAAGTAAATACTGTAATACCTAAGGACAATTTTTTTATTTGTGAACCATCTTTATATTAGAAATAATAGTATAACCCCGATGAATCAGCTGCTGACTGCCCTAAGGTTGTACTCGTGTGGGGGACACCAAAATACAATAGGAGATTTTATCGGCATTCATCAGTCTACTGTTTCCAGAATAGTTCAAAGGGTAACAAATGCAATTGCAAGATTACGGCCAAGATTTGTTAATATGCCAAATGAATATGAAACAATAGGGATTGGAACACCATTTCATACAATTGCAAGATTTCCCAAAATTATTGGATGTGTGGATGGAACACACATAAAAATTCAAAGTCCAGGTAAGTATTTTGATTTTTTTGCCTTAGAAACAGGTTCCATATTATGTGGGTCCAAAAATATATCATTTGAACAATACAGCGTGTGTGGTAGAAAGTATTACAAATGGAAAACTTTTTAATTCTTTGTTTTAGGTGAAAAAGTCACTCTTAGTAAAAAGTTTTGCTTGAGTTAAGATACATTGCCCCATCCAGATGTTTGAAATATTATACGGGGTAGTCAGAAAAAGGAACTTATGTTAAAAAACATAATATCTAAAATAAATTTTTATTGGATTTTTGTTTAGACTAAAAGTAGGAAAACACCCATCAGATGAAATTAAATATATTTTATTGAACATTGCAAACAATAAAATTATAATAAAACTTTGCAAAAAAATACACACATAAATTAAAAAAGAAAGTTGAACGGGTTCTCAAGTTTGAAAAAAGTTTTATTATAATTTTATTGTTTGCAGTGTTCAATGAAATGTGTTTAATCTCATCTGACGGGCGTTTTCCCACTTTTAGTCTAAAGAAAATCCAATAAAAATTTATTTCAGATGTTTTTTAACATAAATTCCTTTTTCTGACTACCCCGTATAATATTTCGAACATCTGGATGGGGCAATGTGTATCTTAGCCCAAGCAAAACTTTTTACTAAGAGTGACTTTTTCACCTAAAACAAAGAATAAAAAAGTTTTCCATTTGTAACACTTTCTACCACACCCGCTGTATATGTATACTAATAGTGTTGCTTTTTTAGGGGAGAAGATGCTGAAGTTTTCCGTAACAGAAAATCATATTTTTCAATTAACACACAAATTATATGTGATCCATCTTTAAAGATTAGAGATATTGTAGCACGATGGCCAGGATCGGCCCATGATTTAACAGTTTTTAATAGCAGTAGAGTTAGAGCCAGAATGGAAAATGGTGAATTTCCAAATACTGTGTTGCTAGGTAAATACAAATTGATAATATGTTTGTTTTAATTGTTTTGATTTTATAATTTTATTATTACTTTTTGGTCAAACAAAGACCATCAATATCATAATGGAGAGTCTAACTAAAATATATTTATTGTGGCTTATAATTTATAGTAATTTGTATTAAAGTCAAAGTTAAGATTTTTTTAAATTTATAATTTTCAATTTTTTTTTTTTTAATACCCATTTTCTAGTTTGATTTGAAACGTTCCAATATACAGACTGTCCACGGATAGAGTTTATAATAGCACAAATGGACAAAAAATTTCATTTTTCGAAAAAAGTTAAGAATAATAAAAATTTTTGCTTGTAAAAAATAGGAGTGACGAAGAGAAAATGTCGATTTTTATACAGGGTTCAAAAAAACTTTGAAAATCTTAATTTTACTAACAGTAAAGTACCCTTTTTAACACGCTTTTATTAACTTGGGTTGTAACAATCTATCCATCTGTCTATCTTGTAACGGAATCTTTGAGCCTAATTTTAACCAACTTCCAGCTATTCGATTTCTTTGAAACTTTGCACACGTGTCAAGGACCGATGAAGATGCAATAATTTAAAAACAGTATCCCGTTATCTTTTTTTGAATCGCCAGGAAAAAAAAATTCCATTATATTATAAAAACAACACCTAGGATGCCATCTGTTGGCAACATTTCAAACTTTGCTATTAAATGAAGAAGAAATTTTTTAGTTTTTTTACACAATTTGGTTAGTTGCACCATTAGTTCAAGGATTCCATAATAAAAATTACATTATGTGTAATGTATACATAATACATTATGTGCAATTAATAAAAATTAACATTCTTTTTTTGGATCGCCAGGAAAAAAAAATTCCATTATATTATAAAAATATAAAAACAACACCTAGGTTGCCATCTGTTGGCAACATTTCTAAACTTTGCTATTAAATGAAGAAGAAATTTTTAGTGGGTTTGCAATATATTGGCAACGGTCCAAACATTGCCTGGATTGCCATCTGTTGGCAAAATTTCAAACTTTGCTGCACAATGAAGAAGAATTTTTAGTGAGTTGCAATCTGTTGGAAAAAATTTTAAAATTTGCCACTCTTGTTCATTAAAAAATTTTTCGCCATTTTCGTCAAGAGTAGCAGAAACTAAAAATGAAAAATAATTAATAGTTTAAAAAAACTAAAAAACACGCTTTTATATGCAACCGAACTAAAAATTAGAAAATAATTTTCATTAAAAAAAAATATTGTCATTTCATAGTAGAAAGCGTGGGGTGATAAATATATTAAATGTTATAATTATTATATTTGCAAATATCTATGATGGAAAAGTTATGAAAAAATAGTAAAATGCTTACGCTTTTTACTATGAAATGACAATATTTTTTTAATGAAAAATTATTTTCTAATTTTTAGTTCGGTTGTATCATATAAAGCGTGTTTTTGGTTTTTAAACTATTAATTATTTTAATTTTAAAGCGAAATTCTATCTAAAATAACTACTTAGAATGATGTTAATATACGAAATCCGAGATTTAAAACAAATATACAATTTTTTTATTTTTTCCAATTTTTAGAGACTAAAAGATATTTGATTTTTTTGTTAATGGGGTGTAGAAAACACGACAATTTCAATTGAAATGACGACCATTAAAATTGTAAAGTTTTTCACACACCTATTTTAAAGAAAAAGTATTTAGTTTTTTAATCTTTAAAAATTGGAAAACATGAAAAATCGAATATTTGTTTTAAATTTTGGATTTCAACTAATAACATTATTTTAAGTGATTATTCTAAATAGTATTTTGCTTAAAAATCAAAAATAAAGGTAGTTTACTCATGTCAAAAATAAGATTTTTGACTTTTTTCCGAAGCCTGTATAAAAAATCGACATTTTCTCTTCGTCACTCCTATTTTTTTCACAAGCAAAAATTTTTATCATTCTTGACTTTTTTTTGAAAAATGGAATTTTTTGTCCATTTGTGGTATTGTAAACTCTATCTATGGACAGTCTGTATATTAATTTATAAAATATTTTAAAGCAAAATTAGATATTAGTATAACATTTTTTTTATTTAGGTGATAGTGGCTATGCTAATAGGGACTATTTACTGACACCTATTCAAAATCCTGTAACAAGGGGAGAGCAACTCTATAATGAGTCCCATATAAGAACGAGGAATTGTGTGGAAAGACAAATAGGTGTCTGGAAACGTCGATTTCCAATATTGGCTTATGGAATGAGATACAAACCTGAAGCAAGTTGCAACATAATTGTGGCAACATCAGTATTGCACAATCTGGCAATTGATAATAATGAGAACCAGCCTCCTCCACCTGAAGATATTAATGAGCAGCAATTACAATACCTTATTGAACAGGGAAACATCCATTTTAATGGACAGAATGGACGCAGAAGGGAAAATCAAATTTTTAATTTGAGAACACATTTAATCAATAATTACTTTTCTCACTTGTAAGAATAATAATAAAAATTTTCAGTATTACCAATTTAGTTTATTATATCAACTGGTTAAAAAATAAAAAGTAAATCCTTCAATAAAGTAATGAACAACCTAAAAAAAATTTGCTGGCTATAAATGATTGCAACTAAGAAAATAGTTTATTAAACTTTTTTATTTTACACTACATTTTAATTACTATCAATAGTAAAAATGTGTGATAATGATAACATACATAGGTATTCCACTATTAAGTAACATATTTACAGATCACACAAAAAAATAGGAAAATGTATGATAACTTTAACTTAAAAACTTTGGTTTCAAAACATTTTAACAACAGAATATAGTTCAACTGATAATAACAGAAAAATAAGTACAAAAAAAACAAAATTAAAAAAAGAGAGGATTGATAAAAGATATATTTTTATTTTATGGATCACTCCAAAATATTTTTTTTAAATCAGTTTTTAAAAGTTCAATTTTAATTCTTTTTCTTCTTTTTCTAATTTTAAACTTTCTTGTTGTAAAGTAATAACTTTCATCCTTTCCTTATGTTCTTCTCGGGATAAATTTCTTGCTTCAGTTGCCTGTTCAATTTGCTTATTTAGAAGAATAAGCCTCTTGTCTAATAGTATGTTATACTTCTCAGAAACATCAGAAGATGTTAAAGTTTTTATACCCCTAGTAGGCCTTCTCCGATTTGTTTGTAGAATCTTTTGGAACTAACTTTAGATTTTCCATTCATGTTTTCTTCATCATTTTCAGCCAGCTCAACCCTTTTACTTAATAGCTCTTTTGACTGGCTCTTTGATGGTGTTAACATCAAAGGTTTGCTAATTGGTGGCAGCAATTTTCTTGGTGGACACCTCTTACCTATGTTAAGCAATGAAGAACTTTCTGCTTCACTCTCACAATCATCTACTTCCTTTTCAATCTCTTCAGAAATTGTCTAAAATAAAATTACTCAGGTTTATTTTACTGTCTTAAAAAAGTGAGTTTAATAAACCTAATTTTTGATTTTTACTAGAAACTAAAAAGTAAAACTAACTATAAATATATATGGGAAACATCTCTAGGTACCCTGAAACCAGAACAAAATTCAATTTTCATATTTTAATGCTGTAATTTTTACTACTTTCTATAAATGTTTCTTTTTAATATTAGAAAGTCTTGTTGGTTCTATCTAATTGCACAGATTTTTAATGTTAGGTGATAATAAATAATTAAAAACGTATGGCCATGTGCGCCAACGTTTAGGAGAACTTAAGTACCCTTGAAGTGAGATTTGTCAGTTAAACAATGCATTATCTATCAAACGTTAAGTTTTCCGTAATTGGTGGTGCAGACATACATTATTTTACTAATATAAAAAAATACAACATGTCATTCTTTGGGTAGGTTCAGGTTAGAAATCAGGGCACTCTGTTGAAGGTAGAGATAGCTAAATAGGTAATTGAAATGTGTGACAAAAATAAAGTGCATCTGAGTGATCAAAAATACTGGCTTAGTGTGAAAAACAGATAAATGGAATTTTTAAAGCTTTCAGATCCAGTTTATCTCTGTTGCACATTTTGATTGTCCAATGAGCTATCTCGAGTGGAGCCTAGAGATTTTCAAACCGAACTTCTTAAATTAGCAGGTACTAATTTGAGCTATGACTATAAATTTACTTACATCCCCACACAACACATTTAGACTAGACTGGGAAATTTCTGTTTCTTCTGAAATATATTCTTCATTTCTTGTGTCCACATCAGCTATCAACTACAACCCGAGTATAAATTAAATAAAACGGCATTGGGCGGTTGTCATTTTTAAAAATAAGATGATGCAAGTCAAGTATAATGTTTCTTCTATATTAAAAGAAATTTCAGCAGTCAATTGACCATTCCCAACTCTAGGTAACAGTCAAAAACTAATTATTTAAGATGAAAACTTACATTGATATTATCATTCAACAACTCAGAAGGCGAAAATTCGAACTCTATTATCCCTGGCTTAATTCTTTTGGCTACTGGTAAAGTTGAATCAGAATCAAATTCACTGTTTAAGCCCTTCACAGTTTTTTCATTAATTACTTGAAGAAGTTCATCCTCAAAAGAATCCAGCTCAAGATTAGGGGTGGAGGACCACCACCTGTTAAAAAAATGTTCTTTTGTTGTCTGCAATTTTCCTCCGCAACTCCTTTTTCTTATTTTCATAAAGCCTTTTTAGTTGAGCAGCACTTCTGAAGCAGGAAATTGCAGCTACATTATTAAATTCTATTTCAATCTTTCTCCATATTTGATTCTTTTCTTCGATGCTTACTCTATTTGTTTTTTTGTCTTCTAATATGTGATCAAATTTTTTGTAATTTGTATTAAACAATCTTTTTCTATTGGCGTAAAATTTGGAATGCGTGCTGGAGTAGACATATCCTTTACGATTTTTACAGAACCTAGGACTAATAAATTCCACAAAACAAATAAAATATTATAAATTGCTTGTAGAATCCTATAATTTAGATAAAAAAATAAAATTCAAACTGGCAAAATGAGGTTAGAATAAATGAATGTTTTCTTTTTCTTCCTTTTTTCCTGTAACTTCAATTTAATTACAACGATGCCAAATAGTTAAGCAGGATTAGTTAATCCTAAAATAATTTTGGACGGTGCATAGGTAGACCTCTTCCAACTGTTAAACGGGATTAGCTAATCTTAGAACTAGTTAAGGAACGGTCATACGGGCGT